>JABWIB010002610.1:10673-35351 GCA_016617825.1 Platyplectrum ornatum | reverse complement strand
TTAAAGCATTAAAAAGTTATTACCACATAAAGTGTAACATGTCAAAAGTGTAAAATAGGGCTTGGTCTTTAGGGACCAAATAGGCTGCGTCTTAAAGGGGTTAAGGACTAATTGGGACTCTGTATATTACGTCCACACATTTTGTCTCTTTTGGGAAGATTATTAGTTTTCTTCTAAACACAACACTTCTTGCCGCATACCTACATAAAAGGGCGCCAAACAGAAACTACATTTTTAGGGTCAACCTATTACATTACTAATACCTTACAATTACTGCACATACCTAATACTGATTTGTTCCTATACACCTATTACAGCTGCTTATATAATATGCCAGATAGATCCAGAGATCCTATCTAAAAGACCTATACAAGCTGCTAGTGTAAGTTCCCCAAATAGTTAGTCTGGATCTTGTTAATAGACCCAGGGCCGGTGCTAGGTCTCCTGCCGCCCTAGGCAGACCTAGCACTTCACCCCTTCTAGGCAATTAAATCTTTAGTTCCAGGCTTCCAGTGTAAAGAATTTATATTTCACATAAATATAGAATATATTTATATAGAGCACTTCTAGCTTAAATAAAAAATAATAAGTCAGTGAAGGACGTTGAAACTGCTATTCCAATAACTACCACATGGTGTCAGATTGTCATAAGATTCTCTTTAGTTAAAGAAAGACATGGGAGGTATTACAAAATATGTTCTGTGATTATTTTCTTATACATTATGTCCTTAACAGCAGACAGGATCCAATCAGGATCCATTGCAAAGCTAGGCGCTCCAATTGGCTTGGGTGCAATTGTGCATTTCCCAATATTTCATATGCTGTGCGAAATTGTGTATTTTCCAATGGTAACATTTTAGGTAAATCTGACTGAAGAAGTGGAACAGTAATAGGAAGTCAAAAATTACAGGATATATTATGATAGAGTGTATCCAGAAAGTGTTCAAAGCGCTTTTCCTTTTCCACATTTTGTTGTTACAGCCTTCTTCCAAAATGGAATATTCATTTTCCTATAATGACATTGTGAAAAAGGTTTTTTTTTTGTTTTGCAAGTTGACTAAAAATAAAAGACTAAGAAATCACATGTACCTAAGTATTCACAGCCTTTGCTCAATACTTGGTTAATGCACCTTTTGGCAGCAATTACAGCCACAAGTTTGGCACACCTATCTTTGAGCAATTTCACCCATTACTCTTTGCAGCACCTCTCAAGCTCCACCATGTTGGATGAGAAACGTACAACCATTTTCAGATCAGGTTTTCATCCAGGATGTTTCTACTCTCAAGATACTCCATTTATCTTTCCCAGTATCTTGATAATCTCCCAGTTCCTGCCGCTTAAAAACAGCTCCACAGTTTAATGCTGCTGCCATCATGCTTCACTGTAGGGATGGTATTGGCAGCGCCTGGTTTCCTCCAAAAAAAAGTTCAATCTTTGTCTCATTAGACCATAGAATTTTGTTTCTCGTGCTCTGAGAGTTCTTGAGGTGCATTTGTGTAAACTCCAGGGGTTATATTTACTAAACGGCAAGATTGCAGTGAGATTGGAAAGTGGGGGTGTTGCCCATAGCAACCAATCAGATTCAAGCTCTAAATTTTATTTTACACACTGGAGAATGTGAACTCGAATCTGTTTGGTTGCTATGGGCAACATCCCCACTTTCCAATCTCACTGCAATCTCGCCGCTTAGTAAATATACCCCCAGGTGTGCTGCCATGTGCCTTTTACCAAAGAGTGGATGCTGTCTGCCACAATACCATATAGGCCTGATTAGTGGATAGCTGCAGAGATGGTTGTCCTTCTGGAAGGTTCTCCTCTCTACACAGAGCTGTAGCTCTGACATTGGATTTTTGGTCACCTCCATGATTAGGACCCTTGTCCCTCAGTTGCTCACTTTAGAAGGCCTGCCAGCTCCAGGAAGTGTTCCAAACGTCTTTCAGAGGCCACTATGCTCATTGAGACCCTCAAAGCAGCCGATATTTTTCTGCCCCCCAGATTTGTGCCTTGCAACAATCTTGTCTCTGCAAGCATTGTCGCAATAGTCTACAGACTTCCTTTGACTTCTTGATTGGTATGTGCTCTGACATGCACAGTCAAGTGTAGGACCATATATAGACCGGTGTGTGCCTTTCCAAATCATGTCTAGTCAACTAAATTTACCACAGTTGGACTCCAATTAAGTTGTAGGAACATCTCAATAATTGGTGAACTCATGATGAACTTGAGCTCAATTTTAAGCTTCATGGCAAAGACTGTTCATACTTATGTACATGTTTTATGTACAGATGTACTTATGTACATCTTTTTTGCCACTGTGGGGTATTGTGTGTAGAATTTTGAGGGAAATTGATTTATTCCATTTTGGAATAAGACTGTAACATAACAAAATGTGGGATGCACTGTACATGTGGTCAGGGCATGTCTATGTAACAACCTAATAAGACATAAGATACAGATAGGTTGCCCAAAAATGTTGGATGCTAAGGCATTGTAATGGTTAATAGCATCACCAGCAAGCTGCTAATATTAGTATTAATATTATTACTTTCCAACATCACATATGCATCCAACCTTTGAGGAGCCACTGTTTATGGTCTCTTCTAGGACATCATCATCAGCATGAATGATAGTTTTCACAGAGCAAATAGTGATATTAAAGAAAACATTGATGGTAGCGATTATTGCTATCACTGTCTTATGCTTCTGATTGTTTGTTTTATGACCAAACTATTTCTGCTTAATTCATTAGTTTGTCTGGCATCACAGATTCAATTATTGTATGAGCAGACTCACCCAGACATATATGTATGTATGTTATAACTATTATATTTCTCTCTTTCCAGGAACACAAGTGCATCCAACTGTTCATGAGCCACTGTCTTTGTCTCTCCTATGACCTATGCCCTTTCACCAGCATGTATCGTCATCTAAATTCAGGCACTATAGTGGCTACATATAGTTTTCTTGTTGGTTGAGGTGTTTTACTTTACAAAGACTGGACTGTACACATTTACTATGAATCAGGACGTCATAAAGTCCCGTCCATTCTTTAAACATTTAGGGCTGCAGGCAGTGATCTCCCGGAAATTCCGACACTCAAACATATTAAGCTAATTATACCAATTATATGTCATTTTCCAGGACAGGTGATGAGTTTTCAAAAGTGGATGAGGATTATGGCTATTCCTGCTTATATACAGCTACAAAGACCCAATCTACTGTCATCCTAGAGGTCCATTCTTAATACTACCCCCTTCTATTCTTACCCTGTAGGCTCTAGTGGGACAAACTGGGAGGCGAAAAGGACAGCGGGACTGTCCTCCAAAAGTGAGACTGTCCCACTAAAAGCGGTACAGTATGTAAAGTTCAATGTAACAATTGTAAAGTTCAAAGTACCAATGTAAAAACTTTGCTGAATGTTCTAAAACACACATACACACACACCATTTTGTGTAGAAACATTTCTATACTTGGTTCTAATATACATTGTTTACACAATCTCCTCCTATTTATTTTTTTATAATTAGGTTGGGTAAGGCTAAATGGAAAGGGTTAATTCAGTTATGAATCAGTGCAGCCTTTTTTCATGAAAAACATTTAAATCCTATATCTAAATTACTGATTACATCAAGCTTATCTGAACTTCCATTGCAGCATTTGCCTTGCCAGTTTTTAAATCTTTGCTTTAGGATGTATGTGATTAAAAATGAAACTTCAATCACATATCTAAATCATTGCTCTGCTGTATGTGTACATTAATCATACTTTTTCAAGTACAGCCTAAGGGTGCATTTATTTCTGATAATCTCACAATTATTTCCCATCTTTCCTACCATAATAACATATTTTATGGGTTTGCTGAGTAGCCACTCCTGTATTTATCATTCTCAAATAATTCCAAAACTTGACAACTCTGTCAAAGGAAAATACGAGTGTACATATAATCTATTATAAAAATAACACACATTTATTGTCATTTGTATGATGTTTAAAACGTTATATAATTAATAGTTTAACATAATTTAAAACATTGATATAATATATTTGTCTGCATACCGGTGCATATATATATATATATATAATTATTATTTTTATATTCATTATTTAATAGGGATGTGCGCTTGCCGCTTTTTCAGGTTTTGGTTTTGGATCTGGATCTTCTTTCATGTTTTGGTTTTGCTAAAACCACCTTTACATGTTTTGGTTTTGTATTTTTTTAAATATTTATTTGCCCATGTTTTAGTTCCTAAATTATTATAAACCTAAATAACATTACCCTCCACTCATTTCTAGTCCATTTAGATTTATTTTTTACTTAAAAACCAATGTCAGGTAGTTTACATGCAGCAAATTACCTTTCAGCCATAAACAATGTATGTAAGCATATGTAAGAATATAGTGTGATATGGGGATTCAGTTTAGTGAGCCTTAGAGTCAGTGTACAGGACGGGTGAGATATGGACATTAGCTGGATTATCCAGCTAATAACCGTGGCTGCAATTAATGTTCATGAGACAGCTTCATGGTTATTGTCACATAAGATGTTTGTAATAAATTACAACATTAAGTGTTGTACAAGTGATGGGTACAACACAGTTACAGTAACTTATTCTTGGTGCTAATATCACAACAAATTCTTTACTATATTATGCTGTCCCGCACTGTTATTACCATGTGTGATGTGAAGGTCCCAACTATCAATTTCTGGACATTTTCATTTTTCTTATTCTTGGGGGGATAGTTTCTGGGCTGCCTCCATTCTCTTTACCTTCACAGGGATCTCTACTTCCCTCCTGAGACTGGACACCTATTAAGACCTTGCAGGCTTCCTGCAGAGCTCTGTCCTCAGCTCATTGGCGTGCCTCAAAATACTTAATACTTTGTTTTCTTGAGATCTGGTATATTTATTCGATTATTCTTTAGTGTTGTGTATCAAAATACTTAATCTTGAGAGCCTGCTGCTGCATATGTGGCAGTGGCTTCTTCTAGGCTGTGACCGTTGGTGTCTGCCCTACGGAGGTCTCCCACCCAACTGATTTTGCCATCCCCGACTGTCTGGGTACGGAGGATCAGTGTTGGTATACCTGGTGGCCTTAACCCGACAGGATGAATTCTTTCCCACAGCAGCTTCCCCTGGACCTGAGAGAGGCGGCACTCCTGGAGTAAATTGGAATCACAGCTTTATTAAAACATTCAACATTTCAAAGGAATTAGTCCGCTTTTGTCAGCATACAAACAACAGCCCTCTAATAAATGTTCACATTAATCAAATTAATTACTTACAGGAATCCCATAGCGCACCTAGTACCGGTCCACGAGTATCCAGGAACCCAGCTAGCCCATTCGTCACACTACATACGT
Source organism: Platyplectrum ornatum (assembly GCA_016617825.1). Lineage (NCBI taxonomy): Eukaryota > Metazoa > Chordata > Amphibia > Anura > Limnodynastidae > Platyplectrum > Platyplectrum ornatum. Next base: position 29,989 of record JABWIB010002610.1, on the reverse strand, counting down.
CATAGCTGGGATCAGCAACCAGAGGAGACAGTTGCCACAACAAGGCAGCACGCTAGACCACGCATGTCAGTGTCCCATAAGTGACCAGCGGGAAGGGGTACCGCTGATCGGGATAAATTCAGTGAGCAGTCATCCTCAAACCCATTACAAAGAATAAAAACTATAATATAGAAATCAAAAAACAACAACAGAGTAAAAGACACAAAAGTAAAGAAAAAAACACCAAAAATCAATCACCAAAAATAAACATGCCTCAAAACACAAATTACAGAAAACAATGTAGCGGTAAAGTTTTGTTTAGACCTTTGGGAACAACACAGTCCAATATAAAAATCCAACGGGATTCGCATCTAAGTAAGGCATTTTCGTGGTCGCCCCCCATGACAATCTGGGCAAATGGTCAATAATTTTAAATTCTAGTTCTGACAATTGATTGGCCAAGAAACCGGTTGGTCAGCCGACCCTGAGGCCATTCATTAGTGGAGAGTTTTCACCGTATTTCCAATATAAATGTGCCCATAAGGGCATCAGAGTAAATAAACTATGAAAGTAGTCGTACAAGTCACCACATGTTTGATAGGAAAATTTTTCCGGAATGTGGATGGCGGAAAGTGTTACTGGTCTATAGGGACCAACAGGTGGTACATTGCAAACAATGGTAACAGCCTGGAGCGTTAGCTAGAAAGTGGGGCACTGGCACTGGTTCCGGCTGAGAAATGTTGCATTTGACAAGTAAGTCTCTAGAGTGGCAACACATTATTCTTTTGTCCTTCAACGATGGTAATGAGGAATATGTTTGCACAATCGGTCATGGAGCTTATATAGGACTGGCTCGGTTGAATTGCAAAACCCATGGAATTTTTTGGTTGTTTCCGCAGGAGGGTACTGTAGTTCTATGAACTGCAAACCCGCAGAAATTGCGAGTAGGGAAAGCCGCTTTTAAGTTCCTAGGGTGGTGACTGCTGGTAAACAACAACATATTCCGGTCAGATGTCTTATTGAAAATATATGTATGTAGTTGTATGTAGTTCACCATAAACAGATAATCAACTTCTGAATGTACTGTAGCAGTGTTAGGGAGACCTGATCGGGAAACTAGTGGCTAACTGGTGAGAGACCTGGACGCGGAATCTAACCCCTGCCTGGGCTTCACCGGAGCCTCTAATGGTGAGGTTAGGCCAGTAGCAGCGAGGCAGGAGCAGGTCGCGACACAGATCAATTCACCCCCTAAGTAACCAAGGCCCTGACGAAAGACACTGGGCACAGATGAACCGGACAGACAAACAGGTAACAAAAGTCCCGGACGCTAAACAAATGGGCACAGACTAACAAGATGAACACTACAAGAAACACCAAAAAAGAAGGGAGAAGAAGAAGAAGAAGAGAAGGCAAGGGAGAAAGGATGGAGACCAGGAGTAGGAGAAAAGAGCGGAGGATGAAAGGGGAGAAAAGGGAGACTAGGAGCAGGAGACAAATGGATAAGGAAAGAAAAGTGGAGACCAGGGGTTATATTTACTAAGCGGTGAGATTGCAATGAGATTGAAAAGTGGGGATGTTGCCCATGGCAACCAATCAGATTTGAGTTCACATTCTCCAGAGTGTAAAATGAAACTGAGAACTTGAATCTGATTGGTTGCCATGGGCAACATCCCCACTTTCCAATCTCACTGCAATCTCACCACTTAGTAAATATACATCCAGGGCTGAGAACTAAGCGGTGGATGGTGAGATGGAATGGGAGGTAAGGAGCTGGAGGCAGAATAGGTAGGAGAAGGAAAATGGAGACCAGGGTAGGTGCACTAAGTGGAGGATAGTGAATAGGAGACCAGGTGCTGGAGGCAGACTGGGGTAATATGTAAAGGATGGAGAGATAGGATGGGAGACCAGGAGAATGAGGCTGAACGGATTGGAAAGGGGGAATAGGAACCAGGCTGTATAATGAGGAATGGAGAGGTAGAATGGGAGACCAGGAGCAGGAGGAATGAAGGCAAGTGGAGGAGGAGTAGAGACCAGGATGGAAAAACCAGGAAGGCAAGCAAGGCTGGCACACACTGGGGCCGGAAATATAACCCGCAGTGAGAGCCAGCACTGCCGGTATTATGTAGGGAAGGAGAGTCAATGGGTGAGGACCCTGGAGGCCCCCCCCCCTCCGCGGAAGCCGACGCAGAACCTGGAAGAGAAGGTTCTGCTATCGGCTACTAGCAGAACGATCGCGTCCCACTGAGTGACGTGAGCGGGACGCAACCCGGAAGAACAGGGGATGCGTCCTGTTGCCGAGCAACAGGACGTCCGGCGGAGGCTGCCGCAAGCCGAGAACGGCTGCGGCTGACAAGCAGTAGGTAAACTTGATGTCAGAGTAACCATCATTAACGTCAAGCATCGCCCTTTCAAACACGTTGAATGAACTGGACCAGAATAAAAGGAGGTTGTCGATATATCTGGTGAATAGAAAGATCTTATTAAATAATGGATTATGCAGAAATAACTCTTGTTCCACCTCAAGGCGTTGGCATATGAGGGTGCAACTGCAGACCCAATCGCACAACCCTTTAGTTGGATGTAAAATTCTCCATCGAAGATAAAATAGTTTCTGGTTAGTGTTAATTCTAACAGTTCCATAAAGAGTGGAACAGGAGGAACACAATACATGGAGTATTGTTGAATAAGCTGTTAAACCTCTCCCGTGATGGATGCTGGTATAAAGGCTCTGAACATCTATGGTACAAAGCAACATTGGAGGAGGGAGCGGAGGGAGGTCATGCAATTTCTCAAGCAGATGTCCAGTATCTCGCAGAAAACTGTAAAAATGTGTACAATATGGATATTTTGGGATGTTTTGTGCCACAGAGGAGGGTAGAGCTGAAGAAGCACTAGCTTCAAATAGAATATTGTCTAAATCTAATTTAAAGTCTTGGGTAGGATCAGCAGACAGATGTTGGTAAGTGTCAGAGTCACTGAGTTGGTGGAGGATCTCAGAACGATAGTTAGTCAAATTTTTTAATAAATCCACTTTGCATCTAAACAGGTCAAAGTGTACAGTGGGGACAAAAGATAAACCCTTTGATAGTACTGCTGTCTCCGCGGGTTAAAGATTGAAAATCAGTTCCGGCAATTTTTGAGCCTGGTATTGTAGGCATTTCCACTGTCCTCCCCGCCTGGTGGGTCGGTTTTTGTGCCAGTCTTGCCTGTCTGGGGTTTGTCTAAAAAAAAACAGTCGATTGGGTACTTCAGGCATCTGAATCAGTCAGTATAGAATCATCACCGCTAAATAAATCGAATGCGGGTCAAGGGATTTAGCAGGACGTCTATGTCTTCCCACTGGCCTCCTATATCTGATCTCTACCATTCAACCAAGGATACACTCGATTTTCTGATTAGTCCTTGTTGACTTTAGATTTAGTTTTTCCTTTTTAAATTTAGTTCTTAGGATGAGGGTACCCCAAAAGGGATGTGAGTAAGACTAGAGCTAAAGAAATTCAAGGACAAAAGTATAATGTGTTGCTACTCCAGAGGTAAAAATCTACGAGACTTTCTTGTAAAATGAGACATTTCTAAACTTAAACCAGTGCCAGTGCCTCACCTTCTAGCTAAAGCTCCAGGCTATTACCATTGTTTGCACTGTACCACCTGTTGGTCCGTATAGACTGGTAGCACTTTACGGCATCCACAATCCGGAAATTTTTTTCCTATTAAACAATTGGAAAGTGGGGATGTTGCCCATATCAACCAATCAAATTCAAGCTATCAGAGTAAATAAACAATGAAAGTAGTTGTACATGTCACCACGGGGTATATTTACTAAGCGGCAAGATTGCAGTGAGATTGGAAAGTAGGGATGTTGCCCATAGCAACCAATCAGATTCAAGTTCACATTCTCCAGTGTGTAAAATTAAACTGAGATCTTGAATCTGATTGGTTGCTATGGGCAACATCCCTACTTTCCAATCTCACTGCAATCTCGCCGCTTAGTAAATATACCCCGTGATGACATGTTCGACTACTTTCATAGTTTATTTAGTCTGATAGCTTGAATCTGATTGGTTGATATGGGCAACATCCCCACTTTCCAATCCCCACTTTCCAATCTCACTGCAATTTATATTGGAAAGACGGGGAGAACTCTCCGCTAACGGATGGCACTACACCGCATTGCCATCAGGATGCCTTGGACAACTGGTTGGCAAAAATTTCTTGGCCAATAGACATCAGTTGTTGGAACTAATATGTAAAATTATTGACCTTGTGCCCAGATAATCACGGGGGACGACCACGAAAATGCCTTACTTAGGTGCAAATCCCGTTGGATCTTTATATTGGACTGTGTTGTTCCCAAAGATCTAAACAAAACTTTACTGCTACATTGTTTTATGTAATTTGTGTTTTGAGGCTTGTTTATTTTTGGTGATTTATTCTGTTTTTGTATCTTTTACTCTGTTGTTGTTTTATGGATTTCTTTATTAAAGTTTTTGTTTTTTTTGTATTGGATTTGAGGATGACTGCTCACTGAGTTTATCCAGATCAGCGGTACCCCTACCCGCTGGTCACTTGTGGGACACTGACATGAGTGGTCTAGGTTGCTACCTTGTTGTGGCTCTGGTTCTGGTTGACATGATGGGCTGTTCCCAGCTATGACGTATGTATGGGCTAGCTGGGTTCTTGGATATTCGTGGACCGGTGCTGAGTGCGCTATGGGATAGCGTGCCGCTTCGTCGCCGCCGTAGATGCGCCCTGAGTGCCCCGTTGTGAATTTGGCACACTATGTTTGTTGTGTCCAATGGACATCGGTGGCATCAGTGGTACGTCATCTTGGAGAGATGGAGGTGTGTGCTGATCGCTGGTCATGTTTATTGTAAGTTATTGGATTAATGTGAACACGTATTTATTAGAGTGCTGTGTTAGTTGCTGTTTGTACCCTGACGAAAGAGCACTAGTTCTTCTGAAACGTTGGATTTCCTCAATGTTTCAATATAGCTGTGACTCCAGTTTACTCCAGGAGTGCCACCTCTTCACTTCATTTATATACATATATATATATATATATATATACACACACACATTATCTACAATAGGCCATCTTATACAAACCAAACAAAGTCAGATAAGATAGGAATGCATTTCGCTGAGGTGGAACTCTGTACTCTAATATAAATATTTGGACCTGTGGATGATAGCAATGTAATATTGTACAGTAATGTCATAATTTGTTAGATTCAGACTACCGTAAAGTCTGCGTTTGGATGATAGTGTAAATAGTTTGTAAAGGCCCAAATTCCCATGGGTATGGAGGAATGAGACCCTGAGGTGTATAGTATGTAAGAGCAGAAGCCTTACTGAGTCTGTCATGACAAAAAAAGGGACCTTTACTGAAGTCGGAATGATAAGGATCCAGATCCAAAAATATGCATGCACACTTTATTTTGCGGAAATCGATGCTTACTAAGAAAGTCTGCATCTAGTCCAATGTGACTATCCTGAGTATAACAAATAAATACATTATTATAACCTATAATGAACTGATTATACACCTGCGAGGTAATGTCTTGGTACAGAGCACGACCTGTGTTTTTACTTACAGTGACAATGCGGTCAAGCATAACCTGGGCATGGTTTCCAGCGGTTTTCTTTTCCTATATGGTCCCTACAAAATGGTGTCTGGTTTGAGATATAAAAAAAATAGACAAAAAAAGGCAAGAAAATTAATACTACAATTGTTGTACAATTGTATTTGTAAGTGCGTGGGAACTTTGCCCATACAGCATTTTGTTATGATCACTTTCAGTTATATCACATGGATGGGGTGTACCTGTCAAGAAAGGGTGCTATTATTTTTATTCAGGATTTGCAGGAGGTATTGTGACCAACATAAGGTGGCGCGTAGGATCTTATGGAACGTTTGGTGTGGCTGTAGCTTGTCAGCTAAAGGTGCAGATGATGAGAAGAATTAAGGTATTTAGCAGGTATTTAAAAGATTTTTCCTGTGAAATTTTGTTGTGGAACTGGACTCACGTATACTGTAGTTTGTTACAGATATTATAGTAAATGTCCTAAATCTATTTGTCTACATGTAGTTGCTGTCCTTTTTCTGCCATTGTATTATTTAACTCTTATTCCTTAAGTTGGCATACCCTGGAGCTTTCTCATTACCAACATGTATTTTTTAAGAATGTCTAGACTGTAAATTTCCCTTTCCATTGTCTCACTTTCCATCTGCGAAATTCAGTAACTGAATCATTTAAACCACTGTAATGTGTGCCTTTCATCACAACATCTAAGTACATTTCGTTAGACCTAACCTACAGTATTTAAAATTTGGTAATATAATACAATTTATTGCATGATTCTCGTTTCTGCATAGCTTATACCTCCATTGATATTTATGTAAAATAATCCTCTAGGGTGCCTCAACTGGGAACCACTGCTCTAGATCAAAGTTTTTGAGGAATAGCAATTACCAATTATCTTTGTACTGATTGAGGTACAGCTGATACCTCCATACAAGTTTGATCAGTCACCTAAATATAGCACCAGAGAGAGATGCAAATACCAGCAGCATACTAGTACTAGTGTTTTAGAACCCCTGCTCCAGGTAATAGCTGGGTTCCAATATTACATCATCCATGTAGTTATTACATCATCCATGTAGTTATTACATCATCCATGTAGTTTAGAAAATCCTGTGTGCACCAGCCAACATGTTATAAATATTATAATATAAATTATATTGGGTTTCTGTGACTTTTTGACACTAACTAATTAGATCTGTGTAGATTAGCTGTTGCTAGGAAGTCTCTAACCCTCAGTGCCAGCTCAGTAGCAGAGAGTGATTGTATTGCCCTCGCTGCTATTTATTTGTATTTTCAAATATTGGTGTACAAATTAATTACCATTTTTTTCTAAAACTTTTTATGGATTCTGGCTGTCTTCTGATATTACAGTTCTACATGTAATATACATAACCTCTATGCATGCACCACACAGAACAGCTTTGTCGTTAGTTGGCCATCTAGTTGGCCATCAACTGGTGAAGAACCACTAGGTAAGGTAAAAAGTAAACAGAGGAGGGATAAGGAGAATGCTAAGTTTAGATGCTTGGATATGTCTGTGAAGGGAGCATCCATTATGCTGTTAAGAGGAGGCAGAAAGCTTAAACCACCCAGAACCAGGTACCAACATTAGACTTTAAGATTTAAATGTGTCTAGCTAGTTAGCGAAATAATGTATTCCGAAAGTTTCATAATTAGGTTTCATTAAAGAATAAATGTCATTTATAGATATAAAATATTCAATCTTGGAGATTTAAGCTAACACAGAGGGAAAGTGAATCAGAACCTTGCATTATCATCATCATTATTCAGGTGGTGCAAAATAATTTTTTTAAGTGGACACTAAAAAGGTGGACCAAGACAGCTGAAGAAGCTAAAGCAGTATCTTGTGACAGTCCTGCCATATGTGCAGAAATAATGTGCCTTATGCTGCCATCTATGGCTTGGAAGCGCAACAATGGTACCATCCAGAAATGCGTCACCTGTGAGGTAGCACACACCCTCAGTATATTGGAAAGGTTATTGACAAAATATCTCCCAAAACCTTTGGCTTCTTCCATATAAAGTATAATACACATGTATTTTTATTACAATAGTTAAAGTCGCAATAGTAAATTGTGACCGCATTTGTAACATTTGGGTGTGTGGACTAAAAAATAATTCTAAATAAATAATAATCATGGACTAATAAGTCATGACTATCCATATTTTCCTTTTCATTGGGGAATTTTAAGACAAATAACATGTCTTAAAGAGTTTTGTAATGTCCAGTGGTTTTTGGGCTTACATTTATATTGCCTAAATGTTTTAACACTCATTTTGGCATATTCCATTGGAAATGACACATCACAGTCTGTAGGAAAATTCCTTAATATTTTGTAATGTTTTAAAGCAATAGAACCCTTGAGTTTACAAAAACAGGAAAACAAGATGAACTGTAACTTAATTTACAAGCATAACTTAATTGTGTTATTCACAAGACCTTGCCCATAGTTAGCCCCAGGCTTTACCATCCAGGACCATTAAAATGGAGACCACAAATATTACATAGTAGTTAGAAAGCAACTATATAAGGCAGGGCTCGAAGTGGGGATTCTATAGTGGCGGTATGGCGCTAAGCCCTGCCCCTTACATAAGCCCCGCCCCCTCAGGACACGCAGTTTTTTCAACTAACATTCCCCCCTCCAGTGCTGAGGGGGCGGAGCTTAGGAAAGGGGCCGTGGCTTCGAGGGAGAAGTGCCGGTATGCCATACCGGCATATACCATCCCACTTCGAGCCCTGATATAAGGTCTTTTTAAGACTCGTTTTGCTATTACAATAGGCAAAGTTGATCCAGTATATATATGTGAAGGTCCCCACCGGTGGTCAAGGCGAGGTGTTCTTTCCTGTCAATCTCTCTCTTCTACCCCTGTACTGTTCTCACCCTAAAGAGAGGCAGGTTTGACAGAAACCCACAATGGATGAAGAATGTTAACACCACGTTAGTTTTTTAAATAATTTTTTAACAAAAGGGACAACTTTCGACTAGAATTAAGCTAACTTTCATGTAACTGCACCTATCCTAATATAATAATCCTAAATACTCCTACTTATCTATAGCAATTATCTGAACTTATTATTCCTTTCTTACATCATAAATCAGAACAAGTATACACTATGGATTACAAATCTTACAATTAAACTCTATATTGACAATATATTGATTGTATCTTTTTTTTCACTATGATGAATAGAGGTGTGCACTTTCAATATGGCTCGTTACTTCCCATTCACAGTCAATGCAACTGTCAGTCTAAATAATATTTTCTGGCCAACTCTAATATAATATAATATAATATAATATAATATATTTTTACTAAGTATATTACCGCTACTATGGTTAGCCCTAGTCAGTTCAACAAGATGGCAGTTACTTCTCATCGATCCAAAATGGCTGGGATTGTTAAAATTAGGGATAGTGGTGAATGGCAGTCCAAATTACAATTCTGAAACTACTCCCTGCTCCCTTAGGGCCAGATTCAGCTTTTCATTCTCATGACTTAAGCTGGCCATACACCAGAAAGATAATCTTTCCAATCAACAGATAAATGACCCTCACAGCAGAAATCTGTTAGATGTGTACTCACAAAACATGCATTTAATAAGTGCACATCTAACAGATTTCTGCTGTGAGGGTCATTTATCTGTTGATTGGAAAGATTATCTTTCTGGTGTATGGCCAGCTTTACACACATTAGTTACACTCTCATGGGCAAAACCATGTTGAATTGCAGGGGAGGTAAATGACATTAGTTGCAATCAGTATTACAGGTGAGAGCTGATGTTTCCAGCCCAAGTGTAATAACAGTGTAACAGTAATGCTGGTCAGTATCTGTGTGCAAANTGCAAAAATAAAGNATTCTCCCTNCATGCAAACACTGACATTCATTTTACCTCCCCTGCAATTCAACATGGTTTTACCCATGAGAGTGTAAGTCATGAGAGTGAAAAGCTGAATCCAGCCCTTAGTTAACAAGTGTGAGTGTTAGTGACTGTGTTAGTGATGGATACACTGCGTTCCTTGATCACGATCAGGTCCTCACACCGCCTCTCTGGTATATCTCAATCCCTCACAATGCTCAGTGTAGCTCTGCCACTGTCATCAGGGGGCTGTCCGGGGCACTTCTCTCAGTTCACAGCAACCGCAGAGACCCGCTCTCAGTCCGCCATCAGCGGACCTTAGCTCAGCTATGCATCATAGAGATAATTCAAATCCCATATAATATTGTGCTTAGAAAGTGGCTAGTGGCCAGAAAGTAATCAATTAAGAAACATATGTGCTAAAATGTGCCCTATGGAATGCATTTACAACTTACTAACAATCTCTAATATGACTGACTCCTATTACTATTTTATCCATGTCTGGAGCAAGACAGAAGGGTGAAATTGGACACCCTACACATTTACAGCTCTACTTAATGTTCCTTCATTTACTTTCACATCCTATAATGTACATACTGTTTGCACGTTCAATCATTTGTATGTGGCCTATTGACCACCCCAAATACATCATGTCAAAAATTCATCAACACTTCTGCATGGCCCCCTCATTTCTTACCCTCTTACATCTCAACCAGGGCTGGAAGTGGGCCGGTATATGCTGGTATGGTATACAGAAATTTCTCCTGATAAGCCACGCCCCTTTCTAAGCTTTTTTTTAAAACCCTGCAGGTCCGGAGGGGTGGGGCTTATGTAAGGGGAAGGGCTCAGCACCATACCTTACAATCCATACCTTACAATCCCGACTTGGAGCCCTGATCTCAACCACTATTCTAGGCCATTTGAACATCCCTATAAACAACCTTCATCTCTTGAGCCCTCTTACCTTATCAAAACCCCAGATTCTGCCCTTAATAAGGTTGCTCCAGCTACCCTTTTTGCACCACAATGATGTCAATATCAACCACCGGAACACCCACCAGAGACTCAAAGATTACTAGGATCCAGGAAGCCAAACCANATGAGCAAGCTTGATGACACATTATAGCATGTGCTATATCCAACTCCCTAATATACCACACAAGCTTTATATAGTGTACAACGTACAGACTCCTAACATTCCCCACAAATATTACAAATATTTTATATACCTGCGTATGCCACTTTTACCCAGCAGAGAACCCCATACAATGTCATGATGTCACTTCGGCACTTGCACCTTCATACTCCTTGTGAACTGGAGGTGCTGTATGAAGAGATATAAAAAAACGTCAGACCAATAGTTGAATTGAGCCGTGAAGAAGAGAACCTGGAACATAAAAACCAAGAATAGTGCAAGTATTATGTTTATTAATTTATTTACGTTCTTTTTGTTTTTCAAGACCCAGAGTACAGTGAGAAACTATTGAGACGTGTTGAATGGAGAATGGACCCCAGGTGGAAATGTGTGAAACCACAGAAGTGAAAATAGGGAATTTCCAAATGTACAATAGGCGCTCCATCCGATGGGGCAAATTTCCCCCTCCGTTCACCTAAAGTAGGCAAATGGGCGGGATAGGGATGTAAATGTTACAGTAGAAGCTGGGAAAGCGAGGTGCTTAAGACCTCTGTGAGGATCAGCGATCAGCAATCTGCACGGGGACATAAATGCCGTCATATCCGCCAGTAAGAGGAAAGTGCCCAGGCCCCTTATGAGCGACTTTAAGACCTCCATGTTTATGGAGTATACACCGAACTCTGGAACCAGTCATACATGCATACATCACCCAATAGTTATAAAATAACTATGCGTTGTATGAACAATAGAAAAATACAGTAGCAATCCCTTTTTTGTGAAGTAGTCCAGGATGCCACGTAGTCAGTATTTCTGCTATTGGTGTCAGTTCCAGACTGAAGGAAAAAACAATCTGGATGTGTCTGCACTGTACATTGCAGACCGCACATGAAATATTCACAGCACTGCTGAAAAAGAATGTCAGTCTTTAAGAAAAAAATAACTAAAAAGGACAGCACAATGACTTTCTTTGACTCGAATATAATTCATATGTTGCAAATTAGAAAATGCTTGGTTAGTACACGAAGAAAGGATTCTGCTTTTATATAAACTGCATGTTAGATGTATTTAAGGGGGAAAATGGTAAACTGCTGAAGTGAACTTCCAGAGAGCAGTAATCTAAATCACTGGACTGGAATCTGGCTACTAATGCTCAGATGGGGAAATGTTTTCTGGACTTCTGCAAGTTTATGCATTTAAACTACTGGACCCCCCCCCCCCACAACGTTCATTGTAGAAAACAATAATAAAAACTAATAAACACTTGAATAAGTGAATTGTGTTATTCTTTTCTGAGAAACACCAATGAATCCTGATTCCCCTTCAGGACCTTCACAGGCATATTACCTGCAAAATCTCTTCTGCTTATGAACTGAAACAGATAAGGCAAATTATGCTGCAAGCATGCTGATTTCATCCTGCCTTATGAAGCAAAGCTGCTCTCCCCAGCTTTTTGCTTCACTAGTGTTTCTAATAAGCTTTCAATGTTACAAAGATAATGTGTAGTGAATCCAACAAAAAAAAGAGGAGAAAGGGACTACGGATGCAGCTGGGAAACATCTGCTGCTTGACCCACTGTGGAGAAGAAACTTTTAGCAGATTGGAAAGGTCGCCACGTGGATGAACATGAACACTCCCTTATTGTCTGCAACCAAAGTGAACCATATCATGAGTTCTTGCAAAGGGAACCCCACCTATTTAGAATCGAGGAATAATGTTAAGACTATCTAAAACAAATCTATAAAAACTAAAATGTTAAATGTCATTTTAAACTTGAAAAAAAACTCACAATTATTACAAATTGAGATTTTCCATTGTCCTGTTTTTGTTATGCAGTGGCTGCTTTTTCACAGACAAAATACTGCAAGTAAGAATGCAGGTTTTATAAGCTATAAAAGCACTCATAAAATTCTCACTGCATACTTTTTGTTTTATTCGCGACATCTGCTCTACCTAACTAGTGGGCTGCTATAGCAATTAGAAGGTATATATATATATATATATATATATATATATATATATATATATATATATAAATCTCTGCCTCTCCCCACCTGCTCCTTCCTTATTAGGCACAAGCGTTCTCCTTCCAGGAACCAGTTAAGGCTTGATCTTTCAACACACAGGGCCTCATATAGAGTTGTACATTCAGTGTGTGCAACGAGCCATCTGTGGGGATGATTCAGAGAGCCATTACATCCATAGCAGGTTGCCAATGCTCCCAGTATTTCGTGGAGGCTCCTGAATGTTAGACATTGCTTTCAGAATCCCTGGAGAACAGGCAAATCTCCCGGAGATTAAGGCAGCGATTTCATGAAAATCACTGCCTCACGCCCCGATTGTTACTATGGATTGGTGGGACTTGGCTACAGCATGTTCTTAGTAGCTCTATGATTATTATTGATAGGGCTATTTGTCTATAACCCTATCAAGATTTTACTGTACTGGGGACTTTTCATAAAAAATAAATGAATTTATGTTTAAAATGGTACTACTATTAAATAACAGTAACATTCTAACAATTCAAAATAATTATTAAAAGAAAACTTGGCAAACTTGTGTAGGCTGCTGCATTGCATTTTGAATGTGACATATACAGAGCTGCTACTTTCAGAACTCTGGTTAAGGAGCAGAGTGTGGAATGATGTAAAAATCTTTGCACTAAGGCCTGAATATATTAAATTGTGGAACTGAAAAAGTGGGGATGTTGCTGATAGCAACCAATCAGATTTGAGCTCCCATTCACAAGTATGTAAAATTAAACTGAGAAATTAATCTGATTGGTTGCTTTTCCAATACTACAGGTTAATATATTTAGGCTATGATCTCTGGATGTGACATTGGGTCAGGAACTATTTTCACACTATATAATTGCAATTGGTCTGTTATAAATACACAAATGCATTAAGCTGGCCATACACTAATATAAATTGTAGTAAATTTTTCAAGAGTGGGCAAAACCATGTTGAATTGCAGGGGGGCAAATGAATTAATTTCAGTAAGTATTATAGGTGTGACATGATGTTTTTTAGCACAAGTGTAATAACAGTGTAACAGTAATGCTGGTCAGTATCTGTGTGCAAATTACAATAATAAAGTATTCTCCCTGCATGCAAACACTAACATTCAACCACGTTTTGTTTACTCATAACTTTACGCTTGTACGTAGTACATAAATCTCAATCCATTTCTCTCTCTGATACCCCGTTCACATTACCTCAAGTTCAACATGGTTTTACCCACTCTTGAAAAATCTTTCCATTGGAACAATTTATCTTATAGTGTATGGCCAGCTTAAGTTTAGTTTTTGTTTTTTGTTGTGATGTGGCCAATACTGGTGCAAGTACATGCCCTAGGAGGGAAGTGTTTTCACTGTCAGAATTGAGCTCTAGAGGATTTATGTTTTATTTGTAAACTGACTATATGTTCCATTAGTTTTTAAGGAATTTCTGAGTCAAATTTTATTTATAATCTTCAGTAAAAAAAGGTTATGGGTGATTTTCTCATTTATACAGCTACATGGTCTATTCTAGATACTATATCAAATATTTATCAGTGGATGAAAACAAGTTAACAAGTGATTTGGATCTGTGCTTGAAGTGGGCCAGTTTACACCAGTATGGTATAGTGCTAAGCCCCACCCCTTGTATAAGCCCCTCAGCCCTACAATTGTGATAAATGCTCCCTTGTGATAAATGCTCCTTCGTCCTCCATTCACCCACTTGTAAATACCCACTTTGAGCCTTGATTTGGATAGTATTTGGAAGTAAAAAAATTGTGTGCGCCTGTAATCACATGGAATCAACCGGTTTAGTATCTTTTCAGTCTTTATCTGCACTGAACACGAAAAGTAACAGCAGATCAAATGTTGCAAACAGGGTGGAGTGGGTGGTTGGATAGTGCACTGTTGTTTCTTTCAAATAGAAGAAGCCAATTCTTTGCTTGTAACAGTGCTTTCAGTTTGTAAGTACTGTCATTAAACATTATATACAATGCAATACCATTTTTTAAATAAATTTCCCTTGACCATTCAAGGATTAGTCTACAGGGACTAATTCTCATGGATGAATCCCATCCCTACAATGCAAAGAAATTTGTAGAAATGCTGTTTGTTACAGTGTTTTCTTAGTGCGGCATTCCAAGGACATTTCAAAATTCATTAGCTGGACTTAAGCCTTCCAAAGTGGTCTCTGAATACATAAATGCAAGGAGACATGTAGATTTCCATTTCATTTTGGAAAATGACAGCATACATTGACACAACAGACCTGCTTATTATGCCAAGGCCAAGGAAATCTTCTTAAGAGATACACATTAGCACATGTAATAACTGCAATGCCATGGTACAGTGGTATAAAGTCAGTTGCATTTTATTATCACAAATTATAATAATTATGAACTATTATTGTTTTATCAAATGTTTGACAACCACCCAAAAGTAACTGACCATATTCTTGCATATTTTAGTCATTAAACACAAGTGTGTGCAATGTATTCTTTTGTGTATATAGTTAATAACTTTATATATATAAAAAATAGTACTGTAATAAATGGAACAATTTTCTATTTCCATTATAGACTATACATATACGTATCTTTAAGCTGGCACAGATGTGGGGAGTGAACTCCCCTACTTCCCCTGACCTTATCCTGCTTGCCTATCCGCGTACTCCTCGGGGTATATTTACTAAGCAGTGAGATTGCTATGAGATTGAAAAGTGGGGACGTTGCCCATAACAACCAATCAGATTTCAGTTCACATTCTCCACTGTGTAAAATGATACTGAGAGTTTGAATCTGATTGGTTGCTACGGGCAACTTCTCCACTTTCCAATCTTACTGCAATCTCACCGCTTAGTAAATATACCACCTTGTGTCTATGGAAGCATGCACAAGCAGATGTTCTTGGGTAGGGGATTCAAAGCGTTACCTGCTGCAAACATGCACAGATGTAATTGTAAGGTATACTTGCTCAAGTAAGCCTAAAGGACGGGAGTCTGGATCCACTGTTCTGCAATGTGAGCTGTGGAGTCATTAATTGAGAAAATGAGCCATTCTTTCTTGTACAATCTAATGCAATGTGTGATCAACAAAGAAATAAAGAAAAATAGCTATAAAATAAAAAATAAAAAATAAAATAAGAAATGCAGTCTAGCTTTTTTTAAAGTCTTTTTACAATGTGTTCTTTTTTTGTGTCACCATGTTTCAGGGTTTTTATTTTACAAACACTATGTTTCAAATAATCTAATGCTGTAAATACCACATATGGCAGTGAGGTGGCGCTTGTGTTGTCTGGCTGTCTCCTCTATTCTACACTAGCTGTGTCTGTCTCTAAGCCAGGGGAGCCAGACGGACCCACGAGCACATTTACAGATGCTGACAAGCTGAAACTTCCCTGCAGAGTGCATTGGATATGCACTGTATAGCATGATGTGGCAGTGCTTGTTCTTACAGTGGTTTTCTTTTTTTTTATGAATGCAAAAAAAAATTTTACAGAAATTTCTCTTCTCTGTTTACGGGGACTATGTAATAAACAAATGTATAAAATAAATCAAAATAGCGCAGTTAGCATTTTAGGTCACAATAACTATTTAGCAGACGGATAGGGAGATTGCAGCAGTCTCTAAATCTGCTCCTATGCTTATATACAAAGGGTTAAATATCAAATTGTATCTTATCTTATCTACTGGAGTCCTTGGACCTGATTCAGTGTTTGCAGTGTTTGCACACTGCGGCCGCCAGGTCTGCAATATTCAGAGCTGCGCAAAAGCGCAGGGAGAGGGGCATGCCGTATGCCCCGCATCCCTGTGCTAATATAAAAATCGCAGAGGCTCCGGATGCTGTATCCGGAGCCTCTGCCAATGTGTACTCGCAGCGATCGCTGTCAATGCCGGCTTTCATGAATGAAAAAAACAAATAAATAATAATAATAAAAATAATAATAATATGTAATATGTAGTAATATGTAAATAATGTCATATTTTTAAAATATTTTTTACACTTTTTTTTAAAGTTAATGAGGCAGGTAATTGTCCATAGGACAATTGGAACGCCCCTTTTCTCATTACCATAAGCCGCAGGCGCACGGTGTTGGGCTTTGAGCCCGACTGCATGCTATTCAGAGCCGAATAGCATGCGCATGCGCATGCACAGATCAGCAAAACTTTGCGTCTCCGTCAGCCTGGCGCAGGGCTGAATCAGCCCCCTCATGTAGAGTGCATGAATGATCAGAAAGTAGGTAATGCGATATTCAAAGAAAAAATTTATACAACTATATATATATATATATATATATATATATATATATATATAATATATTTATTTATTTATTTATTTTTTGGTATGTTACATCCTTATTCCAAAATGGAATTTATTATTTTTTCCCCTCAAACACACAATACCCCATTATGACAATGTGAGAAAGTTTATGGAAATTTTTTGCAATTTTATTAAATATAAAAAACTTATACCTCTTTTCCACCAAAAACCCAGGTTTTTACCCTGCATTTTCCGAGGACAAAAAAGACCCCTTTTCCACTGCAGCGTGAACCTGGGTTTTTTCCAGGGTTATAAAGGGAAACCCCTTTTCCACTGCAGTGACCCGGGAAAAATCCCAGTAAAAACCCTACATTGGTCCCAGGATAAAACCTGGGTCACTTGACCTGGGGTTTTGTTCTCGGGACCCATTTTTGGGTTAACCCAGATTTTTTTTGTCAGTGGGAAAAAGGGTAGAAGACATCACATTTACATAAGTATTCTCAGCCTTTAATATAAGGCTCAAACTTGTGCTCGGGTGCATCCTGTGTCCACTGATCATCCATGAGATGTTCCTACAACTTAATTAGAGTCCAGCTGCGGTAAATTTAGTTAATTGGACATNATGGAAAGGCACACACCTGTCTATATAAGGTCCTACACTTGACAGTGCATGTCAGAGCACAAACCAAGCATGAAGCAAAGGAATTGTCTGTAGACCTCCAAAATTGTCTTGAGGCACAAATCTGGGGAAGAGCACAGAAAAATATCTGCTGCTTTTAAGGTCTCAATGAGCATAGTGGCCCCCATCTTCTGTAAATGGAAGAAGCCACCAGGGCTCTTCTTCGTGCTTGCCAGCTGTCTAAACTGAGTGATCAGGGGAGAAGGGCCCTAGTCAGGCAGGTGATGAACCTGATGGTCACTCTAAAAGAAGAATAGTTCCCTATGGAGCGCGCCAGGACACTTGATACAAAAAAGGAAGCTCAAAACCAACACACTAAAAGGGGGTCACCCAGATCCCCCTGAAATATATGCAGACTAAGAGAAAATTAGTGTATATGGTGAGCTAAGTGCGCCTTTGTAGTCACTAAGGCATAAATATGGCACATATTGTTATGTAGTAAACCAGCCAGGAATCTGTGTTCCAGTGTGTAGGTTACCTCATACAGGGAAAAAAAAGTGTATTAGGATATGGAAAAAATATAAATAGGCACTCGTGCCCCAGATGGTGTAACAGGTAGTGACAGATTGTCCGTCCCTGCCTNTCACTACCTGTTAAACCATCTGGGAACTTTAATTAACAAAATCATTAAACTACCAGTTTACCCCCTTAGCGGGACAAACTGTTATCCAGGCGGGACAGCGCGACAGTCCTGCAAAAGCGGGACTGTCCTGAATTTGGGAGGTATGCCCTTAGTACACAACCATGATAAAGGAGTGGCTTCAGGACAACTCTGTGAANGTCCTTGAGTGGCCCAGCCAGAGCCCAGACTTTAATCCGATCTGAGCTGTGCACCGTCGCTTCCCATCCAACCCGCTGGCGCTTGAAAGGTGCTGCAAAGAGGAATGGGCAAAACTGCCCAAAGATAGGTGTGCCAAANTTGTGTTATCATATTCNAAAAGACTTGAGGCTGTAATTGCTGCCAAAGGTGCATTAACAACAAATATATTGGGCAAAAAATGTGAATACTTATGTACATGTGATTTTTTTTATGCTTCATAAATTTTCTAAAATCTCAAAAAAAAACCTTGTCATTATAGGGTTTTGTGTGTAGGAGTTTGAGGGAAAGATTTATTTATTCCATTTTGGAATAAGGCTGTAACATAATATGGAAAGAGAGAAGAGATGAATACTTTCTGGAGACAAATAAATGTATAAGAAAATATTTAATTCTCATTCAAAGAACCAACAAATATATAAAAACAGAATTAGGAATATATAAAAAAAACAATAATACCAAACATTCAATAACCATGCTCCATATCTAGGGGCCTCATAAGGAGTCAGTTCAACATTATGCTTCATTATGATTCCTATTTAGGAGTGATCTCTTTGGATAAATGTTTATATGGCAGTTATTATTAATTTTCAGGTTGATCAATGTACCTGCTATCAACAATCACATGCTCATATATATATATAGATACTTGCCAGTATTCATATATTTCATTATAATAGTGTGGGTTGAAGAGATGGTGTCTTGCAGTATGTTGGAAGTGGGAGATGTCATTGAGAGTGATGGCTGGATCCCTCCAGGTCTCACGTTCCCCTCAAAGTATTGGAACGCTGTTGCAGGCTCTTTATTTTAAGTACACAGTACGGGTAGCAATGGCTGTCTGTACTCTTAAGGTACAGTTAAGGTTAGGCTGCAGTGAGGAGAGGGAATATCTAAGGGTAGTGTTAAACTGGCCATACACTAGAGCCATTACTGGCCCGATCCTCCTGTTATTGGATGATTGAACCAAAAACTGCTGTTGTGGGGTG
>JABWIB010002609.1:17055-35222 GCA_016617825.1 Platyplectrum ornatum | reverse complement strand
AGATTATACTGTAGTACTGTAGGCGCCAGTATGCCCATGTCTGACAGATTATACTGTAGTACTGTAGGCGCCAGTATGCCCATGTCTGACAGATTGTACTGTAGGCGCCAGTATGCCCATGTCTGACAGATTGTACTGTAGGCGCCAGTATGCCCATGTCTGACAGATTATACTGTAGTACTGTAAGCACCAGTATGCCCATGTCTATATATATAATTTAACATATTTATTTAACAGTCTTCTTAACCTTGAACCTAGTAACATAAAGGTTGATAAAAAAATAACTAGAAAAGGATAATATGTCATTTTTTTTATAGGATTTGCTTGAAAACCTGAAAGAATGCCTAGATGGCCATTTCAAGGAAGTAATGGTGGGACTGATGTACCCTTTCCCAAGTTATGATGCCCATGAACTCTGGCATGCCATGAAGGTAATTTAGGACATTTAATCCTTGACTTTAATAGAAATTAAACACAACTTTACTTTTAAGACATGTAATCCAAGATTGATTTCTGTTATCGATAATAATATGATCCTATTTTGACAATGACTTTGACAGACATATATATTGTTAAATGATTTTTGCTGCGTCAATGTGCATAAATGCTTGTACCCCTATATCTATATTTAAAGGTTGTGTTGGGTTCAGGTGTTCTTTTGCAAGGTACTAATAACACTTGTTCAGAAGCCAGAAGGGCTATATTGCCCCAGATTCTGAACACATGAAGGTGGTGCATTAAGAAAATGCGTTCTGAACTTTCTATACCTATAAAACAATGAAATAATCTTACTACATCAGTATCAGGCCCTAAGTGATTATTAGGATGAAGGAACTAGGACCCTGGAACACACATCCCTGTATTCCACTTTCGTCACAAGTAACACAAAAACCAAGCTCCACATGTACCTTCATCTGACCTTCTGACTTGGCTTCAACCCTTCCATTACATAAAACAGAACCATGGTAAAATACAAAGGAGGGAGTGCATAAGCACTGAGTGCCTCAGCGTATAAATGATTTTAATCAATAGAATTTTACTTGTGAGTCAACATATTTTTTTCTGATAGAAATCTGAGATAAACAGAACTTCACAGTATTTAATAAGAGTTTCTAATGACTTTTACAAAAATCTAAAACAACAGTATGAAATGAAAGAACAATAAGATGAAAACGTAAGCATCTCCTACTCGTAAAACATTAATAATATAATACACATTAATAATACTGAAAGTATTGTTTGTTAACACTTGTTCAGCTGCAATGATTGTCTTCTTACAATATTTAAATAACTTAAATATGTGCTGTGTTCCCCTTTGTAGAAGGAAAACAAATCCACAAGGCATTTTACAAATGTTTCTATAAATATTTAATTGTTACTATTGTTTAAACCAAAAAAAAGAGAAGTAGTAGTGTGCCATTTATTTCACTAATATAGAAAATAATGGTTACAGTGTTTGTTACACATAATAAATTCATACATTGATATAAATCAATCAATCAATCAATAAAAAAGTTACATTCCAGGACCTGTTCGAAAGTTCCTGGCGTCGATTACACTCAGGTCCATCCAGAGGTGTGTGTTGCAGCTGAAACCCGCACCTCTGGATATCACACAGGGAAAGGGTTAGCCTGTGTTCCTGCTTTTGTCAGAACTGTAAGCGCAGAGTCTGTGTAGTTTTTCAGTCATTGATATAAAGCTGATAGTAAATAATGGGAATGAGTTTTTAAATGCTCAGTTTTCCTATATTAAAACTCCCATTCACATTATTTTTTATCAACCCACATAAAGTGCCCAACAGCGCAGAAGTCATGAACAGTTAGAACATGCCGAACAATGTGGATGTTATGAGTTCAATCCCCTTACCCACCAATTTTCTCTGATACATATTGTAAAGCATTATGTTATATGATGGTGCTATATATAAACCTGGTAATAAATAAACTTTTTATATTTTTTATTATAAATAAACTAAACAAGTTACACTTGCCCTGTTCAGATTACACAGTGTTGACCTGGAATTTCCCTCTTCAACACTATACACTATAGCTTTAGAACAGGCTTTTTAAACCCCTTTTTTTAGTTGGGTCTAAAATCCGGGTAAAAAAAACCTGGGCC
This sequence comes from Platyplectrum ornatum, assembly GCA_016617825.1. Lineage (NCBI taxonomy): Eukaryota > Metazoa > Chordata > Amphibia > Anura > Limnodynastidae > Platyplectrum > Platyplectrum ornatum. Next base: position 33,104 of record JABWIB010002609.1, on the reverse strand, counting down.
TAAATTCCCTAAGAAGGGAGATTACTGGGAGATTGAAAAGTGTGCATGTTGCCCATAGCAATCAATCAGATTCAAGTTCACATTCTTCTCATATAAAATGAAACAGAGAGCTTGAATCTGATTGGTTGCTATGGGCATCATTCCCACTTTTCAATCTCCCAGTAATCTCCCTGCTTAGTAAATTTAGGCCATGGGGTTTTAATAATACTCCGTTAAGAATCTGGATGGTCTGGATAGGGTATAGTGCTTACATTTTGTCATATCTTGGACTGTTTTATGAGAATTTTGATAAATTGATCCATCATCCACTCAGTTATACATCAGTTATTGGCTGGTAAACGTGGTTTCAACAACATAGTTTGTCACAAAATGTATTGGATCAAGTATTAAGGGGGGAGTCCTATCTTTTGATGTTTTTGCAGGATTAACTGATTATTTTACCTGTACATAATCTTTGTAGTGCGGCTGTTGTTATTATTGACTGTTTGTCTTGATATTATGATTGTTAACCATGTAAAACATTTCTTAATCTGATATGTCTTCAAGAAAACACTGGTAATAGTTATAAATATTATTAGTAGTAATAGAGTAGTAATAGACGTCACACATTCAGCAACTGCGCATGTGCTCCTAAAATATTTCCAGGATGGATCTGTATATTCAGCATCCCGGTGGAAGCATCAAAGAGGCAGAGCGGGTGGCGGGTGGCCTGAGTATTCTCAGTATGCACAATGGAAAAGTTGTTTATTGCATTTAGCACAAAAGTACAATCCTATGAATGAGCATAGGAGTTTGGATACAGCAGAGCTCCAGAGGTCTGGTTGTGGTCCAGTAATATTATTATCTAATTGTTATTGTCCATTTATTGTCTGTATTCTAATGTATTTGTTGGTTTTACAATAATATGCATAAAAGCAGTATTTGTTGTAATGTTCATTATGTGCATACTAACTAGAGAATAAATCCATGTTTAGAGTTGCCTTAGGAACATTTGACTAAACCTAGCTGGAAATGAACACAGTGGGATTTCCGTAAAAGATGTGCGACATTTACGGAACACTCCTGCAGCTCATTTGTTCACCTGCTGCTCTTTAAAGCATAGAATGTTTATACTGCAATTTCCATTGTGTAAAATACAGCAAAACATTTTCTCTACAAACAGTGGTCCTACCACTTTTTACGCAATGAAAGCATGCTTAAACTGAAACGAGAAGAGATGTGTGAGAGAGTGCAGTAACACACTATTGTTGGAAGCATCTGCTTTGTGTACAGTAGTTAACTCTACCCACTTGTTTACAGGGAGCTGGTACAGATGAAAACTGTCTTATCGATATCTTAGCATCGAGAACAACTGCAGATATATTTCAACTTAAGGAAGTCTACTTAATGCGTAAGTCCTTTATTGACTGTAGTCACACTCAGCAGCCCAAACTCCTTCTTGCTTTATTGTCAGACATACGTTTAATATGCTACACAAACTGGTGGTTTCTCACAAAATTTTATGTTAACAAACAATTGCATAAAATTCTGGTGTAATATCTACAGAAACAAAGGGGAAAATGCACTACTAATTACCAGTAGCTAACCTGCCTTTCTATATGAAAAATAAAATGTAGACACATAGCTGCACATATTTACAAATATATGTTATGCCACTTGTCACTTTTAATAAACTAATAAAAAGAAGTGATGAGCAGTTAATACAACAGAATTGGATTTTGTATATACACAATAAAAAAAAACTTAATTTAATAAATGGAGTCTCAATTCCAGGCTTAGTGGAAGGAATGCATCCAACAAAAACCTAATATATCTTTATAATAATTAGGTTATTAATACTATTAATCATTAAACGTATTAATCATCAAGATGATTTTGATTATTAAAATAATATTAATAATAATCACTGTCAAGGCTTCTCTGCTAAGATGGATTTCTTAATAGTGAGGGGCTGACCCAGAGAAATAATAGTACAGTGTGCATGAAATACATGGAAGCAGCAATTGTGACCATGGTACACACAACATCACCGCTTGATAGTACAATTAAAAATGATATGTTTAAATTAAGAATGTTCAGTGTTTGAGCACAATAAGTGAAATTATTTTAATTGCATGATAAATAATACCAATGAGTATTTTTATGTTTTAATAACACTTTGTTATAATAATAATTTGTCAAGGTAGAGATTTGAATGCTTTCGTTGTAGCTCCTAATTCTGTATCAGGTCTTAAGACTTAAGGTAGGATCCCTTTGTTGGTTGCATTCAGAGCTCAGGCATTGCACTGTTGCAAGTCTGGATCCAGTCCAGAGTTAAGTTTACGTTTAAATCATACGACCCGTTATTTGTATGAGGAATTTCCAGTGGGTGTACTTATAAGTTATTAGTACCAGGGCTCGAAGTTGGGGGGTATACGGGGGTATGGCATACCGGCACTTCTCTCACTGATGTAATTGAAATACTACAAATCTCCATTGACTTCTATTATATTCTATGTTTCCATACCACCACTTCTAAATGTCCATACCACCACTTCTAAATTTCCACTTCGACCTCTGATTAGTACCCTAACCTACAATAATGTGTTGTTGTCTGGAGACCATATCTCCAGAAGGACAAAGGCACGGAGCCAACCTGTGAAAAACGCGTTGTTTTCCTCAGTCTGGGTTCAGATATTGGTGCAAAATGGACTGCTCATATCCACTCCTTTATGCAAGCCCTATGTAATTTGCATACCCTATGCAATGTATGTAATGGGTTCTGGGGCATATTGGGGAGAGAGTGAGGTACACACTTATAGCTAGGAGCAGAGAAAGAAGATGGAGGATATGATACAGGTTTTAAAATACATTAAGGGGTGGATAAAGGTGGATTTTTTTTATTTCTTTATTAATTCTTGGAATTCACAATAAAAGGAATAACACAGTCAGCATAACACATAACAAATCATCAGGTACGTACAAGTCGCAACCCCAACACCCCAAACAACAGTATAACACAGCCGCCGTAATAAACAAGGAGGAAATGCGCCGGCTAAAGAAGTAAAACACAGGTACAGGATGTCTCACTTCAGGCATACAATTGGTAAGCAAACAAGTACGCTAAGACTAAGGTACAACGAGCAAACAGGAAAGAGGCCAGTCACAGTCGGGGTCAGATAGATACCAAGTAGTCNGTTCAAAATGGCTACGAAGCTACTGCTTAACACTTGGAGCCAGGCAGTCAATAAAGCATTCCCACGTGTCAAAGAAGCTGGCAACCTTCCTTTCCTTTTCCAATCTAGTTTCAGTCAAGGTGGATTTTTTACGGAAGAGATGTATTTAAATATGTCTGCTGCCACATCAAATGACGGCATATTTTTGTTCTGGTACTGCAACTGTAAATATTAATGACAGGGTCCACTACAGAGGCATGTAATTAACTTGGGTCATGACTGTGGAGTATATTACTACAATGGGACTTTATTATCCAGACCTGGATCCAGACCTCCTCACAACCGTTGCACACTCATAGGTCTGGTGTTACAATCTAGATTGAACTCCTCTTTGTGGATCATCATAGCGCCGCTCTGCCAGGTTCATTACCTTACCTATGTTTTCTTAAGCATAGGCATGTGAAAACTCTAAGATGGCCCCCATACATACATAACAAGGTTCTGTACATTTAGGAATATGTGTCTGATGCTTGATGCTTGTATGTGCAGATGATAGAGTTTAGGTTTAGCCAGAGATTTGCCTAAATCACCTAAACTGTGTAAGTCTGGATGTGGTCATAGGTGGGGGACGCACCATTTTCATTGAGAAAAGTGCACTGGCTAATTTAAAATGCTTTCAGTCTGGGTCAGGCCCAGTGTGTCAGCTTCATAAATAAAACAGTTCTAAACACATAATACTTCATCATTCATATAATATAATACTCAAACAAATGCCTGGTTCACATCATCTGTGCTGCCCCATATTCATGTAAAAGATGTTTCTGCATGTTTATTAAATGACTGTTTCCCTTTGGTCTGATGACGTTATCAGCACTTAAAATGTTTGATTAAACAGTTTACTTGCACAGGATGAATGCTTCTCATTGAACACATGTGTGACATTTAAAACAATATGCAAACATTTGTTTCCCTCCTAGAATATGGCAACAATCTGGATCAAGACATTTATTCAGAAACCTCCGGGCATTTTAGAGATGCTTTAATAAACTTGGCCCAGGTACCGTATTCTGTTCTCTGTCATAACTCTTTGAACTTACAGCATTACATGGTGAATNCAAGAAGCATTCAGCTCATAGTTATTAGGGGAGGAAAAGTTATTCAGTTTTGCAGTATCAGCATTCAGCACATAATAGACCTTGATAATGCAGGTTTCATGTGTTGCCTGTATGTAGGAGGTCTAGAAGATGAATTTTAGAAAAACACATTGGTTTGAAAAAAGTGTAATTTACATTTATTTACTAATATGTTAACCTACCCCATGAAATTCAATTTTCTTTGTATACAAAAGAGTAACAGCAATATTAATCCTGTTGGAGCATGTTGTCAATAGCAGTTTCACCTGTTGCATCACAAAATAAAGGAGCAATTTTGCTATTAAAAAAAAAAAAAACATGTTGCTATGGGAAATAGATTTAATGTAAATCACTTTGAGCTATGAAATTTCAATTTACAACTTTGTTTCTGCATATCATTTTTGTTATTTTCATTTATTGAAGTACAGAATTGCTGTTATTTTGCTGATGCTCGTAATTCTAGATCAGCCCCATTTTGCTCCCCAGGTATGTGGGTAGAAATGATTCATTAGTGTCCCACAGAACACAAATGCTTCCCATATACAGAGAACTGACCTTCAGGCTGTCCGGGAACAGAGCAAGCAGTTGCAGCATCTGTTCTTCAGCCAGTGTGTTTCAGTACCATTACCACAGCCAGCATAACCGGTCAGTAGTCACAGGTTCAGATCCCAAATTCATTAACTCTTTATGCCAGCCAGGTAGCGCAAGAGGTCCTCCAGGTTGGCAGAGAGATGGACTATAAGGTCAGCCTAAGAGTAACAGCCCAATTCCCTGAGCCAGTTTTAGATTGCAAGCCTCTATGTCCACTTCATGTCAGAGCCTGTCCTCAAGTTTATCATTTGGGTAGTTGGGAAGTATAATCAAATATAATTGAGTCTCTATATCCTTGTATAGCCCATTTCAATTGGGGTCATGTAGCTCTATCCTATATTATAAAGGTATAAACCTCATTTAGCTGTGTCATATGGCAAGAACAAGAATAGTTTCTTTGTCCTTTACTATTACCCTTTGTTTTACAATGATTTCCATTAAAGCCATAACTTATATTGTGCTATTTAAAAAAAATAATTATGAATTAACATTCCTTATGTCATAATGATCTATTACTATACTCTTTCCATTCATTTTCTGTGTTTATTGCAGGGTGTAAGGGAAGGATTTCCAGACCCTGGCATGGCAGCTCAGGACGCAATGGTACATGCTCACTTTATTTTCTTCATTAAGATTGTATAAAAAGCTTGGAGTACCAGTACAGAACAGTCTTTAGTGGTCCGTTATATCTTGATTTGCCTATCCTCCCCTCCATAGGCTTTGTATTTATTTGTCTTTTGCTACATATTTAAGCTATAGGTCAGGGCTTCTCACCCAGTGGTATGCAGGCTAACGTTTGGTGGTATGCATGTTTACTGGTTAACACTGTAAATAGATTATATTATCCATCAGTAATGTAAAAGAAATAGGATTGCAAACATATGTAAAAGGTAGAAGGTAGGCATTTACATGACTATGTCACATGTATGTAAAATCCAACCAGATGAAGGGATATGGATCTGAAAAATATGAAACATAAAATATATGATGAATAAACCAAACTGACAGCGTGAGGGTGAAGTGATAGCGGCAGAGCCTTGGTGATGGTGGTTTCAGAAGTAATGTGGAATAAAGATAATTAAAGTAATTTAGGAAATGGTACAGGGGATAGAAATTGGAAAAACTGGAAATGCAATGCAATGGTACAAATTTAAGGACCATTTATATAGGTAATTCTTTGTTGCACAACTTAACTGTGACTGAGGTTGCTGGGATGCAATGCAAGGGTAATGGGGGAAGGCCTTTTGATGAAATCCCTGTTTAGCCCTTTGATAACTAAGGCTTGGGGCAGCACGGATGGTTCAGTGGTTAGCACTTGTGCCTAACAGCACTGAGGTCATGAGTGAGGACAAGACCTTATCTGTGTGGAGTTTGTATGTCCTCTGCGTGTCACACATCCCAAATGTGTTATGTTCATTGAATAAAATGAATCAAAATGATCCCTAATGTAGTGGTACATTGTACGGTATAATAGACTTGCCCCTATGTATATCTATATGTAGCTATATAAAATCCTGTTAATAAATACATTGTAGTTGAACATTGGATATACTCGGTATGTGTCAGAGAGGCAGCGATTGCTAAAGATTGCAGGAGAGAAACTTCCAACATAGTGCTGCTGGAGTGAATCCAGACTCCCCTGAAGCTGAACTCTGCTGCATACATATATATTTGTCTGTGTGTACTTATAAGCACGTTCCCCAGCTTGTACAGAAAGGGGAAATTGTGCATAAGGGCTTAGGCAAACACTTACGTGTGAACGTGTATTACGCATTCCATTTACATAGGTAGCTAAACGTATGTCAAGTGACTGTACCATCTAATGAACGTATCTAGTGACTGTACCAAAATTGATTGTTAACTTGAAATCTTTTATGGTGTAGACATCCAGGTCTAGATTTACTAAACTGCTAGAAAGAAAAATATTTTTTTTCCCCAATGGCAGCCAATCACATTCCTGCTCGCACTCTCCTATCTAATACTAGAGAATGTCAGCTTAAATCTGATTGGTTGCTATGGGTAACATCTACGCTTTCCCTTTCCTGCAGCCCTCAGGAGTTTCTGATATGCTTTCATTTATAAACAGAACATGTTGCCTGGGTTTCTATTAAATAACTGTAGGCAATTGCAAAATCAAGAAATGACATGAACTAAATGGTATGCCCTATTATGTTCTAGGTGCTGTGGGAAGCATGTCAAAGGAGAACAGGGGAGCACAAAAACATGATGCAAATGATTTTATGTAATAAAAGCCACCAGCAATTATGGANGGGTAATAATCTATATTAAATCTACAAAACAATCTGGTAATAAAATACTATGTTACTCATGTTAATTATATAACTGTCAGCTCAGATGTATAAAGTAAGAAAATCACACGCAACAGATAACAACTTAAAAATGGCGGCTCTTCCCGGGTGCTATTATTCTGTAAAAGGCTACTCTTTTCATGTACATATACAGCCGCATGTCTGTGCATAGAGCACTCGCTAGTCTGCCGCTAATCTACCTACTAGTCTGCATCTATAGCCAGCTTCCATGTGACTATGGACCAGTCACAGTTACCTACTATTGAACTTACAACTTACAAGTAAAACCATATTGAATTGGGGGGGGGGGTAAATGATCAACATGGTTTTGCCCATTTGTAACTTTAAACTTGTAACATAAATAGTCATAAGTCTGGATCCAGTCCTATGTGTATAGAATATTGAGGCTAATAAGAAAATATTATATAACTCTATTAAGCAGGAATCTAGCATGAAAAGTTTAGCTTTCGCTTCAGAGCACAAAGAACATATTTATTTCCATTTGCCATTGCCTCTGAAATCACAGACTTTGAAAAATGATCCTGGTTTTTATAGTAGATATCTTTATGTTGATTCTCATTGAATTTCTCAGAAATGCAGTTTTACATGAGAGCCAGATGACAGTCCCATAAAGCTCCAATATTTAATGCCTCTCCATTAGTGTTCCATTATATTCTTCTGCCTAAAACGGAAGCAGACATATAAAAATAGTCAGTGAGGTCGTCTGGTCATTCAATCTGATTGCCAAGCTACTGGGATAGTGGCCAATTCATTTACACAATTGTGATCATTGGCAGACTGGATTTTACAACCAGCCCAGTAAAATTAAGATCAATATGCTTTCATTCTGGTAGAGTATAGTAACTGTTGGGCAAATATAGTTTAAAATTGCCAAATAGCAGCCTGCGGGTAAGATCTATCAAATATGTTTCCCTTTCTCTAAAGAGAAAAATAGAAGTAACAAGCAATCCGATTCTAGATATTATTAAGCCTGTTCATTTTAGAAAACTGTAATTCAATTGGTTGCTATGGGCAACGCCTCTACTTTTCCCTGTTTGCATTATGGAGAAGTTCACACAACACACAACACACTAAATTATCATTGTGTAAGATAAATTGTTCAACTTCCACTAATACAATGTGAGACATATAATAGAAGACCAAGCGTAGAAAAGATATAACATTGCAAAATGTAATACAGAAACTCTTTAAACACATTCATGGGCAGCACATAAACCTTGATTAGTTATTGTCATAAAATTAAAAATAAGACCAGATGTTCTTCTTTTTGACTATAAATCAGATGTCAATAACATTTACTAAAACAGAGTTCATATTTATAAGCTTTTCAAGAATTTCAAAATATCTCTGGACAAGACATAGCTGTGGCCATTGAAGAATGCTTCGACGGATACTTTCAGCAGCTGCTGCTGGCTATAGGTAAGCGATAAATATGAGCTTTATGTGTTGCAAGTAAAGTCACTAGGAACTTAAGGTACAAGAAATGACTAGACAGGTCAAAATGTTTGATGATCTCATTTGATGCATGGCTAGAGAAGAGAGTTTCTGATAATGGAAACAAAGGAGCACTCTCTCGGCAGTACTGATGAGTGAAGCAGGGTATATACCACAATGATTGTTGTGTAAGTCACACAATAAATAGTAGTTTCAGTATGTGTGCTCTCCCCCCAGCCCTTCCTTCCCTTCTCCTTGCGGCCATCCTCCTGGCACCCACTTCCCCTCATGGCGCGCCCTCCAGTAACTACAGTTGCATGGTTGGATCGAGTAAGGTGCTCAGCCACCACTGTACCCGATCTTACATGGAGCTGCAGCCCTGTAACAGGCTGACTGCGCTCCACAGGGGGAGCTGGGAGAGCGACACCTATGAACAGGAATGTAATTGTAATGTAACTGAAATGAAAGTAATTTTTATTAATAGAGTAGTATCCCAAATGGCATACTACATCCATTCACAAGCCTACAGCTGCTGTCGGTGCAGGAGATGGGGAGAGTTAGGCAGTGGGGAATAGTAGGCTAGGGTTACACAGCAGGGGAATTGGGGTTAGACCTCTGGGAGGGGAGATGTCGTTGTGTAGTCGCTGTTCCATTGTCATGAACAGCTCTGGAGATTAAGGGCTGTTCAGAGCGGCGACCCACATCTGTACAGGAACATTGTGCAGCTGGAGATTGTTACCAAAGATCTTTCAAAGCATCTGATTGTTTGTAAAATGTAAATATCCAGCCTTAGCTTTGAGGAAAATGCCGAATTTGGACCATGTGATAATATGGATGCCCTTAGCTGGATTTGTAACCACTGCGTTGTGATATCAGATTAATGATTATGGAAATATCTGCAGTCTCACAGTCACGAATTATCCATGCGATCCCTTCTATATAATTTCACTGGCATTAATGAACTACATTAGCTCCTGTCTACCTTAAGCTTATGACACGCGTAAGTCTGGATATGTAGTTTGTTGGTACATCTGTACTGAACATTGTAATGCCAAAGTTACAACCACTTGTGGGTGCAAGCTGGCCCCTCCTTGTTGCAAATGGATTGTAGTATTGATGCATGCATAGAATGCAACCCAAGGCTGTAAGCTGTTCCTTTAGGTTTGAAGCAGAAGTAAATATTTAGTTAAAAAAGAGTGTACAATTGTATGAATGCATTTATTGTACATTGTATTTTTCCATTCAATCCCAATCAGATCGGAATAGATGAAGTAATGCAGAATAGATAAAGTAATGCAAACCCATGTGTTGCTTATGCTTAGAATGAAAAGTCATTTACTGGCTAACATACGAAGCTCTTAGTATATTGAGATAGTTGTCAATTAGTTAATATTTCAACATATAAACATTTAACATATACGAACAAAAGTAGTTTATCTTAAATTGAAAGTGAATTTTATTTATTTTTACCCAAACAATGCATTTTCATATCTTTACAGTGGCTTGTGTTCGAGACAAACCATCTTATTTTGCATACAGGCTTTACTCTGCAATTCATGTAAGTTGTAATATTTCATTATGTGTCCACTTTAAGTGTATATATACACTGCAGTTGCGGAATTATAGTAAAACACATTTACATGGACTTTGCTGCCACCTGGTGAAAAATGCTATAACACGAAAACAGTTACACTGGGTCATTCTTACTGCAACGAAACGCAGGATGGAGATGACAAAATAATTCATGAATGGGTTTAAATGGCTTTTGCTGTTTTGTTTTTGTGTTGTATTTTTTAACAATTGAGCATAATTCATGCTTGAAGTGTTGCAATTCGATAAATAGGTATTTTCTTTATACATTTTAATAACACACACTGTATGTAATATACCCAATTTTCATCTTAACATTATGCAGTAAATGCATATGTGACTAAGAAATGGTTTGCATAAATCAGAATATAGGATCTGCATCTGTATAGGATCTGCATCACATATAGGAATATAGGATCTGCATCAGCATCTGTCAAAAAGCCACGTGGAACTGCAGAGCAGGCACATTATTATTTTCTTTACTTCGCAGCGGCTTTAATTCTTTTCACATCAAACGGTGTAATAAATAAAGATACAGAGTTCCGTTTGTGTTTGCAGGGGTGCTTCCATGGAGCACAGAGAAGAGGTGGGCCTGAGGCAGCCACCCACCCACACTGAACCCACTAAGGGTATGCCATTCAGGAACAACAGCACTAAGCGTCCAGCAGCTTGGCTCTATATTAACACTGTAGTTATCTACATTTAACTTACTAAAATTTAGTTTGACGTTGGTGCAGCATGGTGACTCAGTGGGTAACACTAGTGCCTCACAGGGGTCGTGAGTTTGATTCTCAGACCCATACAAGGTCTCTATGGGTTTCTCCCCACATCACAAAAAAAGACATGCTGGCTGACAAAATGAAGTCAAGTGGCTTGGGTTTAGTTGGAGTGAGGCTTGTGCAGGACTTATTTGCAGAATGCTGAGAGGTATTTACTAGTGCTTATGTATTAGCGAGTTGGAGTACATATATCTGTGATAAATGATGGCGCCATATAAATAAATGTTAATAATGTTTATACCTTTTTTATGTTTAGGATTTTGGCTTCCACAATAAAACCGTTATAAGGACGTTAATAGCCAGAAGTGAAATTGATCTGTTGAACATTAGACAGAGATACAAAGAGAAATATGGAAAATCCCTCTACCATGACATTAAGGTAAATCATTACCTATGTGTGTATATGTCTATACGTAGAATAGAAGGAAGGCTAACAATCACTTTTAAAAGTCACATTTTATTGCATTTTTGTAAATAAAGATAACAAATTAAGTTTTATTTCTGGGCAAGCCTTTATATCAGTGGAGTATGTGTGTTCTACCCATGTCTGCAAGGGCTTCCACCCACAACTGGGTAAATTGGCTTTGATTAAAATAATCATAGTCTTGGCATGTGCATTATGGGATCTGTAGTAAATGTAGAAGTGGTGGTATGGAAACATAAACTATAATAGAAGTCAATGGAGATTTGTAGTATTTCAATTACATCAGTGGGAGAAATGCCGGTATACCATACCCCCATATACACTCCCACTTCCAGCCCTAATCTGGACTATAAAGTTTACCATACCCCCAAATACACCCCCACTTCCAGCCCTCATCTGGACTATAAGCTCCATTGATGCAAGTACTAGTGTAAATGATTGCTTAAAGTGGTAGAATGTTAAAAAGTTATTCAAAAACCTAATATTAAATTATATGAAATAATCATTAAATAAATAAATAATACAAACTTTGTAAAATAACAAACATATCCTGAATTTTGTCAAAATGGCCACTACTAGGCAAGTATATATAGACACAATACAGTCAAGTATATATATATATATATATATATATATATATATATATATAAACATTCCTCAGTGATCAAACATAAGAACATAAGTAAAGGGTATTACAATGTTATGTACAGTGGTAATTGTGGTTATGATTTTTTAGATACATCCCAAAAACATACCGGCAGGTTAATTGGCAGCTGTCTAAATTGTTCCTAGTCTGTGTGGACCTGATTCAGGGTTATTAGCGGCCGCAGAGGCTCCGGATTCTGTATCCAGAGCCTCTGCTAGTGGTTCCTCGCGTACGCTGCGAGCATGAAAGACGCCACTTGTGCCGGCTTTCATGAATAAAAAAAAAAAAAGAAAAAAAAATATTATTTAAATAAAGAAAAACACACACACACACTTTATTTATTTATGTCATTTTTTTATTATTTTAATTTTTTTAATTTTTTTTTTTACACTTAATGAGGCAAGTAATTGTCCATAGGACATTACCTGCCTCGGTCCCTCTGAGCTAAGCCTGCACCACGTCCAGACATGGTGCAGGCTGCGCTTGTAATTAGCAGAACGCCCCTTTTCCCATTACCATATGGCGGAGTCGCAGAGGCATGCGCAGATCGGCGAATCTTCGCGTCTCCGCCAGCCTGGCTAGCGGAGACGCAGGGCTGAATCAACCCCTGTATGTGTAATTGCCCCAATGTATCCCCAAATCTCCCTTAGAATGTAAGCTTGCGGGCAGGGACAATCTTCACCCACCAGTTCTGTCTGTCTGTGTGTCTGTATTCCCCATTCAGCGCTGCAGACACTTTGTAAGTGATAAAAAGTAATAAATAAGCGTTATTATTATTAATAATAATAATAATAATAATAGAGAGATTTATTGACAATGTGAAAGTAAAAATAGTAACCCAAAAATGTCATTTTTATATGCTAATAAAATGGCCCAATATAAGATGTAGTGTCAGCCATCAGAGCCATAAACTGGTCTTTATTCATCCCTGCCATGATACATCCCTCCAAATGCAAGTAGTCAGCCAGTGATTTGTGCGTGTCTAGACTGCACTTAAGAGCCTTAATCTAGTCATCAGGGATTTCAGTATATCGATTTTTACCTATCATACACAAATACCAGTGCATCCTTCCACTGCATGAGACGGTAATTGTACTGCTCCTCTCTCTTCTCAGGAGATTCCACACATACGGTGGACCTGTGATTGCGGGTATATACATATCCACCACTTAGGGATCCTACTGCATAAGAATCATATGTCAAGATCCGGCCACTTATTACTTTTGTCCCAAGATTGCAGTTTCTCATGTACTGTAGCTTCTCATACATCATACAAAAGAGTAGCTTTGACTTTGCCCACAAAAGGCCAGATCCAGACTTGAAGATAATAGAGCAAACCTGGGCAAAACCATGATGAATTGCAGAGGAGTTATATTTAATCAGTTGCACATTGTATTAGGATTGAGAGGTGATGTTTTCCCTCTTCTGCCTTTATCTTAGTAGGGGGACAGAGCTTAGTATTATGTCTTACCTTTCAGAGGTTTCTTCTGGTATGCCTTTTTTAACGTTCAGAAATAGTATTTTCTCACTGAGCATCACATTAACTCAGTAATCAGAATTATGATTAATATGTAATTAAACGGTGTAACTGAGCTCTCATTTTCATTAATTAGTCCGTTCTACGATTTTAAGAGAGTGTGTCTAATTTAGTGAACCATTCCTTTTCCCTTTAAATTACCTGTACCACCTGATCCACAGCAGGCAGTTTTCTCTGTCCCCATAATGGCAGTGGGAGTTTTATAGTGTAAAGAGCCTTTGGGGGGGTCATCAGAAAAACTGCTTCTCCAGCCACATGTCTCTGGGTCGCACCGACTTCTATATACTAATTATTGGGGCATATATTTAGTGCACATTCTTAATCACTCAAAATAGATAGGTTATCCCCTATGATGCACCATAAAGTGAAGGTCATTCTGTGTGAGAGCACACAAGTTATTTTCTCTAATTCTTGCAGATGGAAGAAAACAATTACATTTATATTTCATGTTGAGAATGAACAAAGCCGGTGCAAAAGAAAATAAAAACACATTTCTTTTTAAGTCTTTTCTTTATACAGCTTTCTGAAATTTTTATTGTCACTTCAACAAATACCATATGGCATTTTTTAGAGATTTAACTCACAATAAAGATTTATAGGTTTGTTTTTTCGTCATTCATGCTATAAAATAACTCAGTTGCTGAAAATTTTAGCCTGAAGCGATAATAATCCCATTTGGCCATTTTGCTGATTTGCAGCAGATCTGATGATGCAAAATGTCAAATGCCATAAAAACAGCAGATTTACATTTCCATCTGATTTAGTAAGACTGCTTCCAACAGGGCAATCCTAACTCTGGATTTTAAGACCTGAATATGGAATACTGTTGAGTGTTTTCAATGTATATAATTTACATAGACAATTTGTTCAATGTTTTATCCATCATGGAAAGTAATCATCTATTTTTTTCTCTCAGACCACAGTTCTCACACTGTGGGTCACACCCATGTCTGCATGTGGTTGCAACAGCTGCGGAGACAATGCCTTAGCTATGGGATCCGCAGCCATAGGGGGCCCACCAGCACCTGGAACTGTTCTTGCATAAATTATCACTTACTTCTGCAGTGGACAATGGGCAGTGGGTGGGTGGTGAGGGTGGTGGCCAGCAGTCTCTTCCCCCTGCAGTGCTTGGTTCATTCTAAATACATACTTCTCTACCAATAGGAGGCGCTAAAGATTCCCTGCAACAAATTCTTATTCATAGTTCTGCATTGAGCCACTATGTGGATGACCATATCACTGACCTAATTCAGACCACTGCATTAGGGTCTGACATTTCTAATATACGTTTCTACATACATACTGTAAGCAATAAATAATTATTTTCATGTAATATAACTTGCATAGACAACTTAAAATATGCAAGATTGGATCCAGTCACGTTATTAAATATTAAGATTGGATCCAGACCAGGTTTTCATGAGTGGAGGATTATTATTAACCTGACGATGACCTCCGGGGTGTGTCAGGTATGATGGTGGTTTCTTGACACAGGTGTACCACGCACTATTTTTGTTCTGCCCCAGGAACTGCGTCCACCATGAAGTTAGAGAGATGGGACAGGAAACCCCCAGAGAGGGAGAAAGCAGACTTAAATTAATTCAAGAATTTATTTAAACAACAAAACTGTTATACAACCTATTCTTTACTTTAATCTTACTCTAATCTAACTCTAATAAGTTTCTTACTTTACTCTTCACTTCCTACTACTAAACAGTTCTATTATTTATTGCCACAGTCACAGGATACATATTGTAATAAAGTCCCAGTCACTCAGGTAGATAAAACANAGGTNTTTACTTCANGNTTCAGCATACAGCAGTCTGGTCATCACAAACAGCAGTTACATGCAGCATAATGTTCAGGCTCCAGTTGTCCCTAAGCTAACCCAGACCCCCGGCCTATCACTTGGGCAGCTTGTCCGCCATCAAGAGTCCTGCCCTCTCTGTCTGGAGTCCATTTACCTGTATCCCACAGGTGCTGCTTAATTAGCACTTCANTGACCAGCCCAGACTGTGCTCCTCTCCACATTAACCCCATGTGGAGAGATGCCTTTGCCACAATATGCTCAGTTCTGGATAGAAGGCTCCTAGAGCTCTAAGGAAACCCAGTCAGCTACTGACATATAGATGCAGGGGTGTAGTTAAAGGTTCATGGGCCCAGGTGCAGAAGGTCAGTTTGGGCCCCCCCCCCTACTTATATTAAAAATAAAATCTTTTTACCAACATGGCCACGTGTATGTATGAATGTGTGTGTATGTACAATATGTATGTATGTGTATATGTGTGTGTGTGTGTATGTATGTATGCATGTATGTTTACGTGTGTATGTATGCACTTGTGTGTGTGTGTGTGTGTGTGTATATATGTATGTATGTGTGTGTATGTATCCACTTACCCTCTGTACTGCTTATCACTGTTCTTCCTTCTT
>JABWIB010002608.1:33220-47485 GCA_016617825.1 Platyplectrum ornatum | reverse complement strand
TTAGGACCTTACGGCATTGAGGCTGTGTGATCTCTGACCGCACGATTACACCCTATCCAAGCATTCATTTAAGTGTGCTGGATGTTACGCTCGTGCACATCTGGTGCGCACATGCGCGCTTGTGCTCTTTTCCCCCACTTTCACAAGCACACCTGCGTAAGTGGGAGACTGGACCTAAGTCATCCGGTCCTTAGTGTATATCAAATGAAAACACATTGACAAGACTTAAAAATATTAAAATTATCAGACAACATAATTCCTACAATCAGAATAGAATCGGGAAATTCCTACCTTTTCCCCTTTAACGCCTGCTATTCCCTAATACAAGAAGAAAGAGAAACTATTATTGTCAATGAACAATAAATAAATAGGCTAGATCTTATTTTAATAAACATTTCATTATTTAATAANGTTTAAAACATTGTACTTACTGCATTTCCTTTAGGACCAGGTTGACCCTTAAATAGAAAAGTAAGAAGTTAGTTAGATCCAAACTGCTAATAAAATAAATCGGTATCATATAATTCACTTATATTTGCTGAGTGTTGTTTGTATGTATCAATGACAAAATATCCTACAGTACCAAGGAACGTGGATGAATTATAATAACTGAATGAATTTTATACTGAAATAATGTAAAACAATGTTTGTTTTTATACCTGTATGTAAGCACATAATATAGTACATGTCATACAATAAAGTTCTCATTAGCTCAAGGTTTATTTTCTATTTCATTTCATCCTTAATGGACCAATTACTTCTAATGGTTTAGCTTCATCAGTATGGAAAATATTTACATTATCAAGTTAATCAATCAATTTCAGATGTCTGCCACAGGAAGAGGGCAATAACTGGTTTTAATTTGCAAACCGCAGGTCAGGGTATTTTGTCAAGAAATTAGGTATAATGTGCTAATAGCGGCAACAAAACAAAAAGCAACAGCCCTTATCCCACTGTCTGATCCACTGTTCAGCTCTATATGTCTCGGGAAATAAGCTTCCGGTTCCTGCTTTCTACTGGTGACATTCATCAATACAGTTTAAGAGGGCTGAAGAAAATGCTTCTGTTCAGCAGTTACACAAATACACATTTCACAGTGTGATTTAAGATAGTTATTTGGGAATGCCTGTTATAGGTAATTGGTTGATTTAACCTTCTCCTTGCAGCCTATACATCATAGCCCTCCTGTTCCACCATGCTGCACATGTTAGGCTCGCTAAAAGGCGTTCCAGTAGCCCTATGTGTTGTTTTAGGTATTATTGGACAGGCATACACTGTAAGCTCAATACATATATGACAAAGAAACATAACATTTCCTAAAGTTACATTCTCGTCATATTAATGTAGTGAATTATAGCTGATTGCAGGCCCAAATAGGTACATCATTTTATGCATCCAGCCTGTTCCATAAAATTATGCATGAAAGAAGAACAGCCATAACCATTTTAGGTAATTACATATGCACAAATGACATGAAAAGTCCTAACCACTATGCATTATATATATGTGTATAATGTAGTCCTAACCACTATGCATCCTGCTAAAGTNCCGCCCCCAGTCCCGCCNCTTTTGACCGTTACAAACATGGCAAATATATAATCAAAATTTATTTTAATAGCAAAAACACAGTTTGTCCCCTAATCGGGACAAAATGGGAGCCAGGAGGGACGGCAGGACACCCAAAAGCAGGACTGTCCCGCTGAAATTGGGACACTTGGGAGGTATATATATATATATATATATATATATATATATATATATATATATTTTTTTTTTTATTATTATTATTATTATTATTATTTTTATTTATTATTATCATTTATTATCAGTATTATCATTATTTTGGGGGTTTTTTTCTAACAAAATTTAAGAGGAAAACTGCTTCTATGCACTGACTTTGAATTATAATGCATTAAAAAGCTACAAATGCAACCATTCTGTAACCAACTGAAATATGTATGAAACTGGTAGAGATCGCGTCTATACAAGTACACGTGCGCTTTAAACTTTGGATCAGGTCCCAAATGTACATCAAGCTGATGCACAGGCTGCTCCAGAGTAACATAGAACCAGGTGCACCATGTCGCAGGGATGACGCGTTGCACACAAATATGTAACAGCTTGAAGCTTTGAGTTTGCACAGATTACATTTGCCTGCAGTGCTGTGCGGTTTTGCTGAGGTTGAGGTTTGTATCCGTTTTAGCTGCTACTGTCTGTATCAGCCCTTTTATGTAATTGACAATGCTACATTCATTAAGCTGGTGGCATATAAAAACACATTAATAAAAACCACACTCTGACTGTTATTACTATACGTCTGATTTGGTGTGTAGATATGGTACACTGCATACGGAAAATATTTAGATAATCACAATGAAATAACAATGTCAGCAGAAATCTCAGTGTTTTGACAAAGGCCAATGGTGAGTTTATTTTCAAGTTGATTGCGAATGTGATTTCCTTCTGTCAGCTCCCCTTTCATAACACAGCAATGGAGTAAAGGACATTGGGTGACAATTAGGAGCACTGAAATAACAGCGTTATGTTTCTTTTAATTATAAAGGTTGAACATTGTTATCATCATCATTTCCATGTCTTGCTGATTTGAAATGTGCGCTTCACATTCTGTTCCTAAGGGTCAGTTCAGAAATGATAAATAGGCAATGAGATAAACATCAGTAGCAGACAATAATTCCAGGTATTGGTGGAGATGTAAAGTTAGGAAATCATTAGGTTTAGCATAATAATTTGTCCTGTTTGATGGATTATACTGGAAATGGAAGAAGTTGTGCGACGCACTTTGTCTTACCTAAACGTAAGGGCTAGACATGTTCCAGGACAATGTCTGAAAAGTGCTATTTCCTCTTCGCTATCAATCTTTGGNGATCTCAATAAACAATTCCTGTCCTGACTGACTGTACCAACATCACAGCTGCTGATGGCAAAACAACACACTGAGCGCTCCCAGGTGTGAACACGATCGTAAGACTATTCCAAGGCAAGGTGACCAGCAGACCAATGCTTTTACCAAAGACATTGTTATGGCAAAGGGCTGACTCTTCTATGTGGTTGAGTAGCTGACCTACATACATCAAACTGCAAGCACCTCAGAACACATAGTTCTACTGTTTGACATTCCTCCAGGAATCCATCATGCTTTACACACCTATAGGCTTAGCCTGCAGAAACAAACTCCAATGCCCGATCTCTCACTGGGAAAATTTTTCAAAAACCTAATAAAGCAACTAATTGACACAATAGTCCTAGGCCACATCTAAATTTCACAGCATTGCCATAATTTAATCCTAGGTTTCTACTTTTATATTACACAATAATATATGTAGAAACCAGATAGAAGTGTATTTACATATTTATTGGTGGCTGGGTTTGGGAGATCTTATACAGATCAGCAGTTACAGGAACCTCTACTCCGCATGGGTCACTTAAGGCATGGGTATAGTCACGTTAAGCCTGCGCAAGAGAGAGGAGTGAAGTGCGCTTTTTCCCGTCTATTGTGGTAGGCAAAGTTTATGTCTTTTTATATGAAAAGCAGTGAATTTTTAAACAAATTTTAGAGATGTGCTATAAAATATAAACCTAAGGAATAAATAAATAAAATAAAGAAATATATATATATTCTCTATATACAGTACATACATACTTAAAAAAGGAAATTTAGAACTAGAGCGGGTTCAGAGAGGGGCAACATTGATAAGGAGAAAATTGATAAGGGCAAAACTGATAAGGAGAATTAAGTCATTGAGTTATGAGAAAAAGCTAACCAGTTTAAGCCGAAAAAGGTGTCTAAGAGGAGATATGATAGAAATAAAAGAATCAGAACAGAGAACTTTGTACCCCAAGGACATTTGGTCAACCACTAAGGTTAGATGAAAGGAAGCTTTACAGCCAGTAAAGGAAGGGTTCTTTACAGTAAGGGCAGTCAAGATGTAGAATTCCCTGCCAGAGAAGGTTGTGATGGCAGATTCAACTGATGTGTAATAAGTTATCCAGGGTTATGACCGGTAAGTAAATAGAAGGATATTAATGAACGTGAATACGTCAGGAGGAATCTTTTCCACATCAGAATAGATTGGCTGAAGCTTCATTTGGATCAACTTTAATTAATAGATAAGGATCACAGGAGATAAGTTGAACTTGATGGACTGGGGTCTTTTTTCTACATTACTTGCCACATTAAAGATTGTTTCTTAGAATTAAAAAAAATCTCAAATGTTCAGATAAAGGGATGATNATTTGCACAGAGAAGCTGTCACCAGACAGAAAGATATCAAGCAGCAAAAGAGCTTCAGGGCAAAATCCACATCCTAATTTCATAGGGACATTTATTCATCCACAATGACTCGGTCACAGCCAGGAATATTTCTGGCGTTTGGATCTCCGCTACTGCTGGATATGAGTCTATGCACAATGGAGGTGCATGTCCCCATAAAACACCTAAGCAGGTCCTGTAAATATTATTAGTTCTCTAATAAAGAGTCTGCTGTGTGTTAATGGTTTCGTTTGAAGTTAGATGGACAATCTCGCCGAGGTGTCTAGCAACAGCATGATTTCATTCACAGCTGCCGGCTGAACCTGGGTAACAAAAGCCTCACACTTCTCATAAACGGCAAAATGTGGGACATTTGAATTGTTATTAGAGAATTCACCAGGCACCAGGCTGTAAAGAAATTACAGCACACCAAATATGTATTTCTAATGGGATTTTTATGTGGTATAGACAGGTTCATTAGAGGTGCCATTAGCAGACCAATTCAACAGCAATAATTATTTACAGTGAGACCGGAACAATGACCTCACTACAACACTGGGACATTTATTGCAATATATATCACATGGGACATTTAATATTAAGCAGAGCCACAATATGGAAATATGGATTTCTTAGAATATTAGGTCATTTTACATTAAAAGTTGTACTGTTCACTATAGTGCTCTAAGGAAGGGGTTATAATAGAGCATATACTCCATACATTTCTGTTTAAATATACATATACATTGTTATGGATATAAATCAGCTGCATTTTTTTCATTTATAGTGATAGTGAAGATAGTGAATGCAGGATTGGGCAACCAATCACAAGCCATTCATTTGCCTCTGTCATGTGTCACATTTTCAAAAGATATGGAAGTGTTTCCATTTTTGAATTGAACATGCTGGGCCCGATCCTGATCCACCCCCTTGTAGAAGCTCCAACATTTATCTCAAAATCGCTGGTCTGGAGGGGTAGGGCTTATATAAGAGGGGGGGGGGGGCTTAGCGCCATAACCCCATTTAGACATTCCCACTTGAAGCCTTGGTACAATATATAATATATAATACTATTGGTTGGACTTACCATATCTCCTTTTTCCCCTTTTTGTCCTGGATGACCCTACAATGCCAAGAAAAAAAAAGATTTGAGCTAATGTGAATTAGCTGGCTTTCCCTGGCGGACCATAAAAGTATTATTTGACATTGCATGCAACTATGAGGTGCGAGAATGACGTTCAAGATCACAGGGCATCTCTCTTAGTAAATCAATTGTTTATTCTAGCTCCATTTTTAGTGGAACACTGTTAGAGCTCTGAGTACTCTTTCTGAACTTGACATTCGAGATATTACGCATAAGATATGTGGTTTACTAATAGCATGACAAATTATAGTTGTGAACAGCAGGAAAGGTGTAAATCGCTTTGCTAATATAACAAGAACCGTAGATTTATGGGCAGGCAGTAAAAATGACAAAGACTGACCATGCATCACAGTGATATTAGAGCAGGCTATTTGCTTGTGTCCATTATTCACCAATGGTTTATCATGCAGCATCAACTTTTTAAATGCTTTCAACTTTAGTACAGAGTTATATTATGCTGAGAAATGTGATTTGATCAGTCTTTAAAACAGTTCCAATGGTGCTGTAGAAGATGGTTAGACGTTTTCTCAAAAAACAATCCTTATAAAACAAGATGCCACTCCTGCGGTGCTTATTCTGGAGAGGAATTTCATACTTACAAATGACCCCCCTCTAGAAGTGACATTTTTTGGATACCCAATACCAGCATCAGTAACCTTGGAGGTATATATTTCCATGAAATGAGAGCTTAGAAAGNTGGGATGTTTGGGGAAAGTATTTCCCACAACCTGAGGCTGTTGCTGTCACAAATTTGGCATTATATCCTACAGACTTAAAGACTAGCTAAGGTAATTAGACACTTACTGGCTTGCCGTCTAATCCTATTGGGCCCTGAAACACAAATGAATCAATATGAATGGTTATGGATTTCACTATTTATGCACCATATATTTATATGGACAGTTCCGTTGCGTACCCAGAAGATGTCACAAAATTATTTTGAAATTATGTTAAAAAAAACCAAAACAACCAAGACAAAAACACCTAAAACCATTTATTAATCATAAATATATTATTAATGTCACCATATGCTTTGTTTTTTAGAATTGCAAAATTACAGTCGTTTATTATTTATTATGGTTAGATTTTTTATCGTTATTATCAAGGCTATAAGGATGACAATAAAGGGTCATGCTTAACCACAACAATTGTTTCAACAATATCATGCAATGAGAAAATACATCCAGATAAAACAGATTAGAATACAGTCATTTATCACATGCACAACATTTTTAGATTATTGTGCAAGGTCNTTGTGCTATATACAGACATATAACCAATAATTTGCTTACACAGCCATATAAGTCAATAAACCAGGTCCTAGATTTACTAAACTGTGGTAAAGTTGAGATGTTGCCCAGAGCAACCAATGTGAGTCAAACTGTCACTTTCCTATCACATACTAGAGATTGTCAGAATATGATGGGCAACATCTCCAGTTATCTTTTCCTGCAGTTTAGCAGATCTAGGCCCAGGGNTTATTTAAACTAAAGCCATGCTGACAAATTGGGTTTAACCTTTCTTTCAGTCAAAATATATATATTAGGGAATAGTGCTTATGCTGGTCCAGTCCATCCACTAATCCACTAATATATAATTTAACTACAGCTGTTAAGTGATACAGCCAAGACATTTGCTGATGTGGTTGTCCCACTTAGCATCAAATCAGTTGTGCAAGTAGTCAGAACCTCTTGGCATCGTGGCTGCTTTTATCCAGGAGGGAGGGAAGGAGGGAAACAGCACNACCACCTTACAGAAACTAGACCTAGAGGGCATTCCATCTGCAGGGNGGCACCATGTATGCAGGGTGGGAGGGGTCTTTAGTAAGGACATGGTGAACATCTTATGTACTATGCACACTTCTGCAATGTCCCCCTTTAAATAATGATGCCTAGATTAACCCTAGCATGTGGATGGAAAGCTATGGGGTTTGGCTGTGCAACCTGCCTTTTGTTTTCTGGATCCCGTTCAGTGTGAGAAAGAGAAAAAGGTATTACATGACCAAAGTTCATAGTGACACCAGTTGACTTCAACCTCTGATTTGTATCCAGTTACATGTAATATTATTGTGAGACAATATAACAGTACAGGTGGGGGAGGAGAGAGTAATTGGCCGCTTTAACTGAACTGTCCAATAGATTTACCTGGAAAAATCACAGGAGATAAACTTCTCCAGTAAACAAATTCCCAATACTTACCATTGACAGACATTTATATCCAGGTCCTTAGAAACACCTTGTCAGATCAAATGCACTAAACATATCCAGGCGTGTGAATGCAAATATAAGCTGGTGAACTTTTACCCAATAACCACGGTAGAGAAGGAACATTAAGGCTGCTTAGGTTAAATGTTATAGAAAGATAAATACACCCATGCACATACTACAAACTCAAGGAAGAGAACCTTGGCTGTGTACAACACTTTCCATTCTCATAAATGGCCTTTACTTGGTCTTATTATTTATTATTTGCATCAAGAACTAACATGTACATCTTCATGATTTTATGCAAATGAAAGAACACCAACACACAAAAGTGCATTTACAGTTTGTAAACATCATTTACATTACATTTTATTATCATACATCTAGTGTGCTTGTTTTAATAAAGAGCAGATAAAGATAATATATGGAAAAAGAAACACATGTGATTCATTATTATAATCAGTAAAATGTGCTAGCTATAATGTAAGTATAAATGTAAAATATCTTCATTCATTGTATTTGTTAATTCTACTTACTGGGAATCCAGGAAATCCTCGTGTTCCAGGCTGCCCCTAAAATGAAATTGTAAAGGTTAGGTACCACTATACATTTATACTTATGACGGTCCAATATATACTTATGATATACCACTTATATACCTACACCAAGACATGTTACCCTGCAGAGAAGGGCAGATTAGTTGAAAAGTAGCGTTTACCAGTTAAAAATAAATTGCAGAATAAAAAGTAGATTATTAGTATTTGTGTACTGCATCCTCAAGAAATGTATATTTATATTCACCCCTCGCATTGCAATATGTTTTGTCCAGGTGATCGTTTTATGATTCTGCATCTGACCCAANGACCTTATGAATGCAGGAAGCATTGATATCAGTGCCTTAATGGCTGAAAATGAGCGCAGTATATTGTTATTTTCTGGATTTATTTATACTTGCTGCTAGATCAAATAACACTCATGCCTTCCAGCGTAAAACCCTTTTAATCCATATAATAGAACACATTTAATTGTGGGATATGGTGTAGTTAGGCACATATGGAGAACAGAGCCTTAGGGTCACTCCAGAGTCAGGCTGCATAATATATTAAACATTCACCATAACACATGATATTATATATTTTGTATAACAATATATAGGACACGTGTTTATAAACCAACATGTAATATCTGTATTTAATGATCACATGCTTATTAACAGCAGACATCTATTTGAGTGGAATGAATTAACTAATAAATAATATGTATTACCACTGATTGTATATGTAATTAGAATGACACATATGTTTTATCATACAGTCATTAGCTGGATATAAATAACATGGGCTTGATTTTCAAGCACACATATTACCCAATATTTATTATTGATGTAATTGCAGTGATTTTTTGTTTAATTTTACTTTTGTAACTGATGTTAACCATTCCTATATAAATTGCTATACACATTGGTTGTGATGCCCATGTGGGAGACAGGACTAATTGTCCAGTTAACACTGGAGTCCCATTCATTTGGATGCAAGCTGTTTATACGTTTCTGCTAGTAATGCTCATTAGAGTCATTTGTCATACATTAATTACTCTCATACTGCAATGTCTAAATCCAATGAACACAGATCAAGGCTGAGATACTTTCCTTTAACAACCCAAAAAAGTTAACAGTGATATAAAAAGAACAGCCATAAAATGGTAAAATACTAAAAAGAAACTCTAATAATTCTCAATCACTACTTTGACCTAGAACAGTCTGTTCATCAGCTGTTACAATCTATTGTCTTTACTTCCCGCATATGACTTGCAAGTTACTATGCCGGCTCTCGGTGAGGCGATCATGATTATCAGCCCCTCAGGACATGAATATGATGGATTAAAGGCTTCAACGATAATGAATGCAAGCAAGAAAAAAATCTGGACACAATTTTACCCATATTTAAGCTAAATTCGGCATAGGTAATATGTTGTGTTACTGAAGTCTCTTTCTACAAAAACCTGAGTTCTGTAGTAATGGCAGTACTTGGTTTAGCCTTGGTTTGCTAGGTAATTCATTTGAGGGCAATCAGAGCTGTTTGTGTATTTGTAGCTTATGACGTAAACGTGATGGCTACTGTTTTCTGCATTATTACTACAATACTTGTCATGTCATTTATATGAAATACGAAGCATGCTAGGTAATTATTACAAGTGGAATGATTAAAGACAAGGGGGCTGATCCAAAGTATGCACGCCCATGTCTTATTTTAAGCAGTGAGTTTCCTTACATGAATAGTAGCATATTCCTGCATATTTTGCTTAGACTGCCGTATTATACCTCTCAACCTATCTGACTATACACATCTACATGCATTGCTGCTTATATTCACATGCTACTACCATTGTGCTACACTAATGTTAACAATACGTAAACTGTCTAAAGAATAAAACATGTATTAAGACTCCCACTACTGTATATACTCAATGTTAGTATGTCAATTTTTGCTAAATGCAAAAAAATTAAATAAAATAAACAGACGCAAGCAACATTCAATTTGGATGTGAGAGGCAAGTAAGGTGCAACACTCTGTAACGGAGCACAGAATCTGGGCTTCTTTACAAAAGAAGAGTCTTAAGGGCAAACATAAAGATAGGAAGACACCCCCTACTGGAAAGACATTCATGTGTGGATACTACAGTCCAAGGACCGTCTGGGTCCAGAATCCAGGCCTGGTTAAAGAATGTTTCGGCTCCCTCTTGTTGCCTCCATTTACATGCTGGGTGATAGCACACCCGGCATGATGTAAATAATTAGCCAGCCTGGGAGGGCGCCTGCCGTTCCTCTATAGAATGGTGGCACCTGATCTCCTATGTGAACTAGACTGGGGTGGGGAGACCTAGCACCGACCCTATATATATAAGGTAGTAAGGACTTTAGCTTTTACATATTATGCAGACTTCAGTGTTATCCCTATTTTACATAGAGATAGAAATCCTAAAGCAGAATGTCCTGCCATTGCCCGCTTGGTGTTTGGATAAACCAGGACTCCTGTGTAGTCTCTTTAATGCCATTGCGTCAAAAAGTTTTAGTAAAAAGCTACTGCTACTAATCTCAGTGTATCTATTTACACTGACTATCTATATGATATAGCTACTAAAGACTGTGATAATAATGATGCCATGCCCACACATGTAACAGAAGTTGGATAGGTCATGCAAATCAATGTGTATGACTGTTTGCTTTGCAAATGCTCGTTAACAAACACAATATACAACTTAATTACACACAAGCCTGAATCAGCCCCAACATGTGTAATCAGTAATTATACAACTACTGTAAATCTGTGTATTATATTTTGCATTGCAAGACAAATCTGAATTAAAGCAATGACCCACAGTTCTGTCTGGCATACAGCCATGAATACCAAGTTATTTGTTTTACTGTTTAATTGAGTTGTAAATANAAACATATAAACCAATACATACATGAAGCCTAATCATTCCTAAAAGAAATACATCAACTGAACATATTTACAAGATCAAAGCAAATAAGCAATAGCCGTACAAAAGGTTTTTCCTATACATCATGCCATTTCTGTCCTCAGGTTCGAAAACAGAGAGCATGGCTAACATAGTAGAAAGTATGGAGAATTTCCTTTGAGACATGCAGAAAGTGTGCTGCCTACTGTTCACAATACAAGCTTTATTCACATAGGACTGCANACTAATATCTTAATGGTCTTGTGTCAAGCCCGTAGGGCACTAGTATTTTCTGTCAAACCTCCAAAAAACACAGACCTAACCAATTATGAAAACCATATTTTGTGAATTTGCATTGGATTCATTTTTTTCCGGTTTAAGTTTCACAAAAATAACCCATCATATTAATGCATAAGAGTATATGTAAATATCAGTGGAAATGTTCCACTAATCATATGCTGTATGAAGTCATTCACGGACAGACAAACGACAATACATAATAACTGTAACTGACTGTACAGAACATATTATGCTTGATGTCTCTGTGTCTACAGAATAAGTTGATGGGTGCCCAGCCATAATGCTCTGATGTGGCTCTAGAATGGCTACATTGGCTCCTAAGTCTAAATGCTCTCTTAAGGTAGCTATCCGCAGGCCGAAACAAACAAACCCTGTAAAAAATAGAAATAAATGAAATATAAATTATACTTTCAGGTGTCTTCGTTGGTTACCGGAGCGGTTCCCAGCTCCTTATTCCGATGCCTCCAGTGCAGCCGAGGGGGAAGGGGGTTGGCGGTGTATATACAAGGCACTGGAGGCGCCGGAGCATCGGAAGAAGGAGCTGCCCAACGAAGACACCTGAAGTGTAAGTATATTTTTATTTATTTTATTTCTATTTTTTTTAACAAGTTGCCTCTATTTTCTATGGCCACAATGAGAATGATACCGTTTTCATGGATGGCCTGAAGACGGGATCATCACCGTTTGTCAGTGACATGGTTCTCGTGGGTGGCCAGCTTTAGTCTACAGTCCATGCTATCAGAAAACTAAAATGATATGACCCTTTAACAACAGAAAAAGAATACCTGAATTTGATGCTTTATGAACAGTACAACATTTATATGTTTGTAGATGATGCTACTCAAACCATTTACACAACAACCAAGAAGCAGGGAAGGTGGATCAACGCTACATTTCTATCTATATACTTTGAAAACACTTCATCAATTGTTTGCTCCAGCTGTGTTTAAACGGAAGCCCATCATAATATGTATTTCATACACATTTATTACTTTGATGACTATTTCAATTGACACATTATAATTAAACATTGTAAATATACAATACATGAATTATATACCATATATGGCAAAGTAGAATGTTTAGCATATTTATTATTATTATTACAATTATAATATTATTATTTTTATTATATTATTAATTAATATTGCAAGTGTTTATAGAGTTTTTGCTCTGTAGAGGACGCTGAAAAATTAGGCCAATGAAGGAGACTGGGTATTTATTGCAGTTTAAACCAATTGACAAGAGTTGGCTAAGAAAACACAAAAACTTACAGGAGGGCCACGGGGTCCTATAACAGACATGCCCGGTTCTCCTGGAGATCCCTGCAGAAAGACAGTGACAGAAAGGAGAAGAATGAGAAAACACAGAGGAACAGAATGGACTGAAAAGGATGGAATTTAGGGTAAGTAAATGATATGAGATGTACACTGAAACCTAACCCATAATTTTATGCGATGAGTGATTGCATATGGATAACGCTTACAAATATCGTAGCGACAAATAGCACACAAAACATCAGTACCCTTGCTACATTCAACTCTCTGGTGCTTAATTAAAGTTCTCTGGTATCTTTTTTTGGCTATTCTGGTAGTTTAGTCTTTTATACCCTCAGGCAACATTCAAAGAAAGAAGTCATGTATCATCAGTATTGGGTATTTGGCATGACAAGGATATGGAAATGCACAGAATAACATTGTTTAGAGTATCAATACTCATCTTGTACTGGATCTTGTACAGAGTATGGAATTATGTGAAAACTTCACCTTCCGCTGGAATAGACCTAGCCCTCGCCCACATAAATTATGCTAGGTGGGGAGATATATTTAAATTTAGGGTGATTTGCACAGGTCAGAGGCATAACAGCGTAAGCCAGACCTGGATTTGGTCTCTTCTTGTCCTGCATATAGTCTATTAAATAGTAGCTCTCATATTGGTGAGAAGGATATAGTTTTATTTTACTGTATGTTTATGAAATTGAAGACATCATTTCTCTACAAACTTTCCTGTATCGTGTGGACAAAAGGGTAAACAAGTCATAAATGACAACAGAACAGTGTTTCTACTTGCCAGTCTTTCTGTCTGAGGTTCAGTATACCGTCCCTTTAACACAGCCTTGCGGTGCATGAATGTACAATCAATCTAAGCACATGAACTACAATAGTGTCTATCATTTGCTATAGCCTCCATCTGCATATCAATGCACCAAGTCCTAGACGGTTTATAGAGCACCTCATGGAATGTCTATGACTGGGTGACACTGCTGAACCAGCTCAGAACACAGATTCTTTCATACACCCTGTGGCAACATGTACACAATACAAGCTACCATAGAATCCGAACAACCCATGTTCTCTCCTTGGGATGTAAATGAATGCTTACTCAATGGCAGTCAGTGACAAGGGTCACATCTGTAATCTCTCATACGTTTTCACTGTGGTGCTTAGAAACAGAACTGGCTGTATACACAGGGAAGCATTCCATAGACAGAGTGGAAGACATCATCAGGATGTGGTTTTGCAGATTTATTGTCTAAGACAAACTGTACTGCATTTGATTTATGTGTAAGCAATAACAATACATGTCAGTTGTTTGTGGTTCAAGCAGATTACCATGTTTGGACCCAACGAGACAAAGAATGACTTTGTTGATTAGTAATATTATGATTCTGTTTAACAATAAGAAATGGTGTTTTATTTTGCAATTTTCCAGAAAAGGCAACTGAAATTGTTCTGTCAGTGCATATGTACTCATCTGAAAAGCTCTTCCCATCGCTCATTTTATTTATGATGCTGATACAGTGAGGCAGCAACAGGTGGAAATGTCAAAAGACAAAATCACATAGCTTGGTATACAGTAGGGAAAAGTAGGAAAGTTAAGTTGTG
>JABWIB010002608.1:12472-32705 GCA_016617825.1 Platyplectrum ornatum | reverse complement strand
GAAATATAGTACAGAGGTGGGATTTTAGTAAGTTAACTCTAAATGATAGTTAAAGCTCATTTTGTTTTATGTTATGTGAGAAGTTATTTTTATTTTAAAAAAATTGATCAAAAGATCCAATGATTACCAATGGGTTTGGTCCCTCAGAATTGTTACCCCACAATCAAGTTGGGTATTAATTAAAAATCTGTAAAGTCCCGGAGAACGAGAACTTTTATATATCTGTGGCAAAATAATAATAATAATAATAATAATAATAATAATAATAATATTTCCTCTAATGCAACAAATTGAAAAAAAAGTATTGTTACTCAACTAACACCTAATGTACTAGACATGTTTAGATAAGCCTACCCCAAACCAGGTCAATAAGAGGTTAAGCAGAATTTAGCCCATCTCTAGTTGTGGGGAAGATATGTTTTACAGCTGTAGAACTACTCTACAACCAAGACCTTTCAATCAAAAGAAGACATGAGTTTGTAGGCTGTTTTTCATTTCCTAAAAGTGTCAACACATGTTAGTGTTCATCAACATTCATCAGAGCCAGTAAGAGAGCGGCCAAACCCTTGTTCCTGAGGTTTTCTCAAATAATATTTCTTTCCAGGAATTTGGGGATGATGAAATATTTCTTCACACAATCTTCAGTGGGATAATGGACCATGGCCACGAAAATATCGGAATACATTCATCCTGAATATTAGCACGGACCATGCACATAATGGAAACGGTATTGTTGTCGCTTAACTGACACCGATGATGACATTTTTTATTATTAATAGGGAATTACTGAGACATTACATCTAGATTTATCATAGGGACATTCAAGTAACAGTGCTTTTACAGTAATCTGCTGTCATTTTGCCTGTGCACTTTCATTGTCATTTAAAGTTGGAAAATTATTATCATTCAAAATGATTTCTTAGCATGTCCTCCTATGAAAAACTTTAATGTTTATCAATAAAATATTAAGGGCTACATTTACTAAAGCTACTACCAGAACATATGACCAGATTCAGACTGTAGGCACTATTGACGTACATGGTTTTTTCCACTCTTGAGGAAGTCACGAGTAAGTCAATAGTCTGAATCTAGTCCATAGATCCTAACTCTAATTTGCCTAGAATAAATGAGGAAATGCAGCTACATCTGATTGGTGGCTACACCTCCACTTATTTACCTATGAAAACCTTAGTAAAACACCCAAAACGGATGTTATGGGAATCAGCATTTCAAGTAGTATCATCTTGCCTTCACAAAAAACAGGCACACATCCTTACTATATGTGATCGCTGCTGGGTGTAATTATCAATAAACTACCAATATACCTTGACTCAAAGTTTCTTTTAGCAGTTCTGGAAACAGATGCTGGGTTCTCAACCCTGCAACCTTCATAAACGCCGCCTGATTACAAGGCAGTAAGTAGCAAAGCTAAAGAATGAAAAACGTGTGCAGAACGAAGAGCAGGGTTAAATGGCTTCCAATGCTTTCCCAAGACTTGAAAGTGGGTCATATATTTATAAGCACATCTATGAAAACTGGCATCATCATAACATGAAAGTCACTCACTGTATTTCCAATTTTTATATTTATTTCTAATTTTATAAACATTTCCATTAATGATTCCGTCTGTTAGAAGCCAAAACCTGAAAAATCTAATTCCTACTAGACGCTCAACTCTAACATACATATCCGACAGCGTTTATAGGGAATTGCAAATGGGAAGCAACCAGTAAACAACTATGTGGTACTTTACAATCATGTACAGAATTGCCAATTGTAAAAGAGTGGCACATTAAAATAGGATGGAAACCTATTTCTCTGCTGTCATCAGCCTATCCCAGCTAGAGTCCCAATGAAATGACATAGTAGTGTCATTACCCTGAGAAATCAAACTAAACATAATGACTCTGCAGGAGACCAGTTACTGCTGGGTCTTCAAAGCTAATTCTTATGTACCATGATGGCCTGCAGAATTTGTGTATGTGGCTAATATAGTTAATAAAAGCCATTTGTTAAAGTATTAAGTTATGCTTTAATGTTCGCCATATGTTGTAGCTATTTGTTTGGCCAATCACTCATGATTGTGTACGTGAGTAATTTAGCCACACAAGGCTGCACTTTTGTTCAGACGCTGGACCAAGAAACTATACCCTAAAGGCAAGCTGGCTGGACATACACCATTTCCAGGTCAGTCAAACCCTAAAGGGATCATTAGTATACCTGGACTTCAACACTGCCACTACAACTACAATAAGACTTGTCCGCTTCAACCAAGACCACACACTCTGTAAGAGAAAAGAAGTCATTTGTCCATGCAATAGACAAACCCAACCAGAGGTTTAGATAAATAAATGATCCAATCCTGTGGAATTTTTTTTAATACCTGATTACAAACTATTATTTTTTTTAATTCAGGGAAATAAAATCGACATATATATTGCTATATGTCTATAGTGTGCACTATGGATCAAATCCTGACTTGTACTATTGACTTATGCACAACTTGAATTGCATATTGAATTGCAGGGGAGGTATTTTTCATTAGTTGCAAATAGTATTAAAGTTGAGAGATGATGTTTTCTAGTCCAAGTCTAATAACAGTGTAACAGTAACGCTGTGTCTGTGTGCAACATGCAACAATAAAGTATTCTCCCTGTATGCAAACACTCACATTCATTTTACTTCCCCTGCAATTTATCATGATTTTGCACACTCACAAGTCGCTCATAAGTCAATAGTACAGAAAGTCTGGATCTGGTCCTATAGGGAGTGTGATTTTCTGGTCCAATGATGTCGCCAATGGTAACAGTCATGACTA
Source organism: Platyplectrum ornatum (assembly GCA_016617825.1). Taxonomy (NCBI): domain Eukaryota; kingdom Metazoa; phylum Chordata; class Amphibia; order Anura; family Limnodynastidae; genus Platyplectrum; species Platyplectrum ornatum. The sequence goes on along the minus strand of JABWIB010002608.1, from coordinate 29,887 downwards.
AGCTGTCTGCTGTATCCTTGTAGGTTATTCAGACCGCCAACTGCACCCCCCACAGTGTTTACTTAGCGTTGACCTGATTTAAGTGAAGTTTCTGAAGTTTCTTTGGATTATGTAACAAATTCATGAGGAATGATAATATACCCCTATGTGTTTATTATAAATACACTGTGTTGCCACCTATGACATTTTGCAATATATTCCCCGGCTTATGAAACTTTTCTTCTGAGTTTAAAAAAATGTGTACGTTTCTATGGTTTATTAAGTGCTGAGTTGACTATATTTATATTTAGTTATTCTGCACGCCAGTGTTCATTGCCTTTATAAGAACAGTTACACAGGCAGCCTTTATGGGGACAAACGCCACTCCATATAAAGTTTTCATCACATCTGTGGGTGTTTATAAGCATATAATGTCAGCACACAAGGACTAGGACATCTGGCTGCTAACATGAAGATCTGGTTGGTGGCGCTAGGAATTATGGGCTCCAATTAATCCTAAATAACGCCATGTTTAGGATGGAGGTTATTAAGTAAAGCAGTCTCTTTNATGTAGAGGAATGGAAGTGAGGAAGCAGAAATAAAGCGAAGAGTCATTTGGTCGGTTTTGCCTCAAGTAAACAGTTTCCAGATGACTGAGTATGTGGTCATTGGGTATTTTTGGGGAATGGAGGAGCTGACTCACCTTCTCTCCAGGATGACCCTTCAATCCCTGGATCATTTACATCATCCGCAGGCACATGTAATAGGACAACAGACATGTAAGGAAAAGTAAGAAAAGTAGAGAGAAAAGCAGGATGAGTGTTATCAGGACTGAGACTTTTATCGCTAAATGGATAATATTCAGTGTTAAACCTGTATTGACTTAGTGGACTTTGGAGAAATATGCTGAGGTCACTGAACACGGAAATGTGTGATACAGATGTGACCCCGCTGACTGGCCTTCTGGCATGACATCATGTGACATGTTCATAGCGCTCTTTACATAAAAATAGACATTTGAGCAAAACGGGTCTGCTTTTTGTGAAGAAAACAAAAATATTTATCAACTGAAACTGATTTAATGCAGGTGATGGGATTAGCTGTACTAAGAACTCCAAGTAGCTCTAGCTAACCAAGACGTCACAGGCATGTCATCATGGCTAAGATTTGAGCAATGCATTCCTTGTGCTGGCTTCCATGGTAATAACACAGGTGGCAAATGGTGTAGTAGTAGAATAGTAGATAGATTATAGTTTCTGATTGGAATTAGCACTAGCACAGAGCAGACAGATGCGGACACTGGCGGAGGAGCAGCAGTGCAGCCATCTTTCTGTGCTCACCTCTATACTAAGCATGGGCAGTGCCCATTTGCGCTGCCTGTTTTTTTCAGGCAGATGCTCAACTCTGTTTCATGCTTAAGCTATTTGAAATCTGTACGCCATACCAAGAGTTGCATCAATACAATACTACACAGTTGAAGCATGCAAATCCTATGTGTAGTCAAAGTGGACCAAGATCCAATGCATCTGCCACATGCATGTGCTAGAGTTACTAATTCGGGGATCTAGGCAATTGGCTTTTTTAAAGCCTCTAATGTATGGAGGTCAGGATCTGGCTATATAAAGAATAAACACTATCCTTAAATAATTCACCTAATACAAACATTAGAGCAAACAAAACTAAAAGCCAAAAAAATAGAAAACAAAAAACCCCTAAGTGTTAGAGCACAACAAAATGCAAACTGCAAACGACAAAAAGCATAATTAGTACATTCTGTTAGAAATTACTACACTTGGGTGGGCATTCAGGGAATCGTATAAAATGTATTATTTAATAAAAAAGACTATGTGCTTTAGAAATATCAACCATAAACTGCTTTGAATACCTTGTCCTTTAAACTTGAAATATTAGATTTTAATAAGAAATGATTTTTTACATTGTTTTGTTCATATAAGGGCTTGTGTTGAAGAAGGNTTTTTTTTGAAGTAGTGGAGAAATAGCTTGCACAGGCTTTTTATAGCTTTTCCACATCCTTCGAGGCCCAAATGACTTTTGAAACTACAATGAACTTGTTTTTGTGGTTTCTTTATTAGACATAAAATGCACAGTGTTGTAGAGAAGTTTGTTTATAAGACTCCCCATAACCGGTTTAACCTCTATGGACCGGATCCAGACTTAAGCCACTCCAGTGTTCGTTTCACCACACTATGCAAATTCCTCTATGTATGGGGGAGACCACACAGACACCTACTATAAGACTTCTACACAGTCCCTGTTTAAATGTAGGGTGGTGCGGAGGTCTGGATAATACATGAGGATTGAAGTCAGCCCTTACTGTACTATTTACATCTCTCCCCACGCAAACTATGACAATGAATCCAGCCTCCTCCTGGCCCCTCTACATAAATCGCGTAACTTTCGAATCCAGTAACCTAAATGCCCTTAGCATTAGTCCTATGTTAATGCGTGAAAATAGTTAATATATATAGTAATCGTTGTGATTTGTGCTTTATTCATTTTTATTTTTATTTACTTTTACGATGTATGTAATAAAAACATCACACGTGTAAACATCACAGATCAGTATTTATACTGTGAACATCTGTTGTGATGTCTAGATGAAAAAAATCACATTATATATGCAGACTAATTATAATGGAATAATAATGTTGAATATTTTAATAAAATAATGCAAATTATAATAAAATGTTATACAGACATTCATTTTTTTGCACTTACAATGGCTATAACGTTGCAGACATGAATGCACTGCAGGGGGCTGTATGCTAAATATTTGCTTGCAGTGAATGCCAGGTTTAATTATATGACAAGAAAACTTACATTACTCACGATTTTTACAGAGATAAGATTAAAATAGCTGGATGGAGAAACTAACCCCCCCCCCCCCATTCATTTTTCTCATATTTAGCAGGAAATAAATCTGTTTTCTTTAGCAGAGGGATCCCCAATCTCTGTCTATATCTCTGGCTTTCTGTAAAAGTTCACGACACTAATAACAAGGAAAAAGTCAACATGTATTCCCTGATTCTCAAGGAAGAAGCCGGGTTTTGACATAGCTCTCAATTTCCTCGTTGTGACTGTGGGATTCAGACCAGTAAATTAACCTTAATTCATTTCAGCAGGTTATCCGCAGACACATATTACATGCCGTTAAAGAAAACAGTGACTTTCAGCCACTACCTAACATGAAACATGAGCGTTTCTTTTCCAATTACTGGTCATGTAAAAATGTCAATGTTTTAAAATGTTTTACGTTAACACGACTACACAGCAATTCAAGGAAAGCTCCAATGAACATGGGGGAACTCCACCATCCAACATGCACAACAGCCTGCATGGACTTAGCAGGGAAGAGCTGGCGAGTCTGGAAACATCCCCTCTCCACCAATTGTTCTATAAAAAACCCCAATGAGGCTTTCTTAAATACTGTACTTGCTTGTAATTATATGTATGTTATGTTGTGATCTGTATTTCTTTTGGCCCTGCTTAAAGCTAACGGCCCTTTCCAGAGGACTGGTTTCCCTGTTTAAATTAAGCACAGGGAGGTTTGAAGTGGTACAAGTCAGACAATCCGCTTGCATATTTTGGTTTACAAATATTTTAGGATACAAAAAGTACAGTATAAAAAGCCAAAGCCAGACATATCTGTACATAGGCCATATCTTGCCCATATCCTATGGTCCGAGGCCTAAATAAGTTAAGGTATGGTTTATTGGGTTTCAATGACCCAAACCTTAGGGTCAAATTTCACCAGCCCTTCCCTGCACGTTTGTAGCCACAGCTAAGAAGCTTTCACACAAAATAATGGAAATTGTTAGACTCACCATCCGTCCTGGAATTCCAAGACCACCTTTANCTCCCTGATAATCAATGGAAATCAGCACTGCATTTGTTAAAATGACAATATATTTCAAGATCTCTTACAAATTTGCATGATGTAGGACCAGAACCAGACTTTACTTACTACTGACTTACNCATGACTTACTCACAAGATGGCAAAATGAGTGTGAGAATACTTTATTTTTGCATTTAGCACACAGATACTGACCAGTATTAGACTCTCTCTCAACTCTAATACTGTTTGCAACTAATGTCATTTAACTCNNCTGCAATTCAGCATTTTTTTGCCCACTCATGAGTAAGTCGTGAGTAAGTCAACAGTACATAAAGTTTGCATCTGGTTCAAACAGAAGTAACCAGAGACTTTGGCGGGAAGGTGGTGGGGGCTGGTGCGATTTGCCCCCCCCCCATCATCCCTGCCTGGTACAGCTCTCCAGATTACATATATCAGTGGTAGGACACCCCTCTCTCTCAGGGTCTTGGACAAGCTTCCCCTTCCCTGGCTGTGGGCCTGCTAACAGTTCTACAAAACATGGGAGAAGGTCTGATCTGGAGTTCATAAAGATACGCCATATCACAATAACTTGCATATGGTAACAGCAGATGTTTAATCTGCCACGTTGGCACCTTTGATACAAACATATGTATAAAATGTATGATTTGAAATTTTAATATTTAATGCTTATATTTTTCAACTAAAAGTACCAAGCAGCAAATTAAGTAAATTTGTGATACATGTATAATGATATAGTATTAACTATATAGGACTATGAAGATTTGGAAGAGAAGAGGAAGGTTCTGCACAGTGTAGAAAGGTGAACAACTTACATCACAATTTTACATCACACAAAAGTAACAATTAAACAAATGTTGGATAGATGATAAAGATGAGAAAAGACTGGGAGACATTACCTAACTGACAGAAGGCAATAAGGAATCAAATATATTATGTTTAATAAAATTTCTAAAACAACATATTACAAATGTTTTCAATAGCAATTTATCAAGTTTCCACAATGTATAATATAGATAATAGATTGTTATACATTTTTAGTATGTGTAATAGCGTATACTGTAGTTATTTGAGAATGAAAAGACATGACATGAATGATGATCCACTTGTCATTAGAAGATGTTTTTCTGGAAGGGGATATTACATAAAAACTATAGTTATCATTTCTCTTTATCCTGGTCCTAACTACTATATTTCTTAGGTAGTTTCATACTGATCAAAATAAATAAATATTCAGACAGTTTTTTAAAATAAATAATAGTTTTACTTACGGTTGGGTTTAAAAAATACTACAAGATTATGAAAGCATGCTCTGTGCAAAGATTAATCTGGACGTTTATGTCAGTTTATGTCACAGCATAACATTAGCTTTCTGTGTCTCAGCACATTTAATANGTGTAGAGGTTTGTTGTATTGAGGAAGTTGTTGTTTTTAGTAGTTTTTGCCTCCTGACAGAGAAGAAATNAATGTGAACAATGAATTCACAAGGGATCAATTGAGTAATAAAGTAGAAAAGGTCTGTATCCAGGCAATGACCAGGCCAGGGATCATCAGAACTGGGAACTAAGCTTAAAAAAAATTCTTGTATAGAACACAGTGTATTAATATGTTCCTTACTGCATCTTAACAGCACTGGTCTTTAATGTCACCAATGATGTATTTCATCTTCTATGTCATTACCACTGGATTCTGAAGGACGAGGGGCTGATCCAGAAANGTGCCGCCTTTATATGTACATCTTATGGATTCAACCAATCAAAATACCAACTCTGCCTATTTTAATATATTTTAATATATGTGTGTGTGTGACTTTTTATGTCTAATTTATTTGATGTAACTCTAAATTCTTTTTAAATAAAAGAACTACTATTTGTCTTAAAGAGGAAAAGTTTATCTACAATACATACACATACCAATCTAATACACAACTACTTGTGATTTAGCTCATTCACATATGGCCTTAATTCTTTTTTTCATTACTTATGTAGCCATTCAGCAATACAAATGACAAGTAAATGCTTGCAGATTTTTTTTTCCATAAATATATTTCCTGAAGGTCTATGTTCTCTGCAGTATGAAAATGAGTTACTAACTTTACATACATTGTGAATTGTGAATAATTCTATGATTCCTAGTGTAGGTGGGGCTGGGTAGAAAGGTACCTAATAATTGTTGTTGGTAGTAACACTTTCTAATGGTTTAAAACATAAATCTTTGTCTAAGGACATTTTCCATTTTCATCTTTTTTTAATGTTCTGTTCATTACACTGAAGTGGACCTTCATCCCTGATAGTCCTGACACTATTACCCTATGGACCTGACAGACCCAATTGGACAGAATAGAGAGACAGCATTATCTGACCAAAGTAAATGCCAATATGTGGAAGCAGAAGTGGAGGTTTAGCATTAGGCTGCAGACAGGGAATATATTGTAGAAGAGTTTGGTTAGGATTACGCTGCAAGGAAAGGTTGAATCATAGAAGGGGAGGGTTATGNATAGGCTGCAAGGAGGGGATGCATTATAAATGGGGAAGGTTAGGACTAGGTTGCAGGGAGGGTCATAGATCATAGAAGGGGGAGCTTAGGGTTAGACCATGGGGAGGGTTAGGGTGAGGTTTAGAATAAGGTTTGGGGTTCGGGGGGAATCTTACCTGTCAGCATTGGGAATTCGAATGTGTGTCAGGTCCCTTCCTTTTAATGTTGCTCTCTCGTCATCACATTGACAGGAAAGGCCTATATGGCCAATGAACTGTCATACCACACCCAGCTTATGTGTAGGTGATTTTCAATGCACATTCTGCCAAAGGTTGTCATCATTTTGCTTGTGTAATTAGAGCAGACATGTATTTAGATACCATCTTATTTGTTGTGGTCAGTCTTTATGCAGTATTTACAGCTAAGAGAATATAACCAGTTTAATAGGACACAATTGCTACTCCAAGATATCTTTTAAATTTGACTACAGGTTCACAATTAAATACCCAAGATATTATGGGTATTACGTAACATATTACAGTATCTTATCCATATATAGGACCTGATCCTGACTTGATAACGGCAGGTGATTTCCCCATGCCATGTACATAAATCATCTGTGCATCCTAACTCCATACAGGACAAGATTTCCATACAGGACTCAACTTTCTGTACTTCACACTAATTTAAAACATTCAGTATGGTCTGAGACCGGTCGACCTGCTTTTTATCATACACCCGTCTGTTGAGACGTGTGTGTATGTAGTTTCCTGGACTCCTAAATGGCCACAGTTCCATCGGCATGAGGGGAGTTTCGGAGATACAAATATAACTTATAGTATCTTTCTGAAGCACTTGTCTTTATCATTACAGTTGTTTGACTATAAAGCTTCCTGAAAACATGAGTTCTGCTGCATTGTAATGTTTCTAATCTTCGCTATGGCTTGCTACCAAAAGGTTTACACAGTTGTAAAAACAAAAGCAAATTATGATCAGATGAAAATATCTTAAACAAAAACATTAAAAAAATAAATAAATAAAATAAAGTCATTCTGTGACATTCCCTTTGAAGTCAAACTGTTGCCCGCTGTTGGATAAGAACATCTGGCCAACTTCACATGCATCTTCCCTGTCATTTCATGGCACTTAATGTTTTCCTGTTTTGTTTCTCCTTGTTCTTTAATACCGCAGTAAGCAGACATAGCACGAACATTTCAAAAAGCAGGTTGTAGCCTTGTATTCATTCGCTGTATTTTATAATGTCCTTATCCTATTGGGATTCTCCTCGCACAACAGCCTCTTTGTTATGCAGGAATCTAATTGTTCTATCTGTACTTCTAACTGCTTCCTATGCTCATAAAATGCTATATGGTTAACAAGGGATATATCGGGTCTGTAAAAACTTCAGCATTTCTCAACCCTNAAAGATAAATTTAATATGGAGCTTTACTCGCATGTAAATAGTANAGTAAGCGCTGNCTTCAGTGAGGTATTATNATTCCCTTGATTNCTAGAAAGAACTGTACATTTGTATCTAACATGACCCCTTCCATTATGGACACAACTTTAGGATATCTGTCACTGACCTGAATGGAATGAATTAACTGATGTTCAAAAAACATTTTNATTTTTCTTCAGCCCATATAGTGACCAATGTAACTGATTATTGGATACTTTAATGCAAAAGTATTTTTTACCTAATGGGTTATGTTGTGTTTGAGGGTCCTATATAATGATTTTTATATTGGTAATGTGCTAAATTATTATGATGACACTATATAAAAATATGATAAAAGAAGTAAAATGGGTTTTTAGCAAATAATAGGGGGCGTGTAATGGACAGATAACGTAGCAGGAAAGTTTTGACCTGCTCAGCCAGCAACAAGCTGGGTAGAGGTCCAAAGGAAACCATTATGGATCAAGAAAAAGAAGAAGACAAAGAAGAGGTCTNTGGAGAAGGCTTGAAAAACAGCTAAGGGCTTAGTATAACCTGCAAAGCACATGAGAAAATGTCCAAGTCCTAAAACCTGACANAGACCGCTCAGAAGAGCTTGTCCTACGCAGAACAAGGCCACCATGACGACTGTCTAATATATAAAACATACACATAGATGTTACTGTAGTATGAATACCAGCACATGCAATATCACATACACAAAACTATTATTTATCTTTAGTGAATTAGATTCTAAGATGTATTTCGTTGTAATCAGACAACTGTATTTATCTNCAGCATTTTCTGTTTCACTAACGTAACTCAACACAAGGCAACAAGAGAGATTTTAAAATAGTATCAGGCTAAATTACTGGGTANGAACTATTTGAAGAAAAATCATATGTACAAAAGCTTTGTCTACACATTTTCTATCCCACATGCACAGACCCTCCAACATGACCCATTCCACCAGGTACATAATACTCTGCTCCTGGGCTTTCAGCTGTCACTCACCTGGTTATAACGAACTAACTGATGTCTGAATAATTTAAAATTTGGTGGTTACCATAGTAACTGATTGCTGGAAGTTCCAGAACAGAGTATTTTGTACCTGGTGGAATGGGTCATGTTGGAGGGTCTGCATGCATGGCTAAGATACTTAATAATCTAAGATTAAAATACACTATTATTTTGTATGGGCCTATACAGTATAAACATTTGGATATCTGTAGTAAAAATAGCATTGCCATTTTCTTTATACAGAGCATTTATTAACAGCTTTTTGTAAAATTATGTTTTAAAGTCTAGTTGTTCTGTCCATTCTTTTTATTGCAACTAAATAGCTTAATTTCAAGGAATGCAAGGGAAGCTGAGCACAGTACTCATGTATTGTGTTTACAGAAGATACAAGAAAGGACGTTTTACTTTTTTAATATTCATGAAAAGGGCAAAATGACATTTCAGTATGTTATACATAATGTATATACATTCTGTTTCTAAGGCATTATGTCAATGACACAGGATCNAACCATAAGGCAAAATGTAGTCAATGAATATTCTACTATATGATTTTTTTCTGCCACCTTGCTTTGATCTGTAGAAGTATATGCCCAGAACAATCACTAGTACATTTCCTAAAAAGAAAACAAAAGAAAAAATAATATTCTTACCGGAATACCCGGTCGCCCACTGGGACCCTGGAATAGATGGTTTGGTAAATAAAAAAGAATTATTAGTAATCAGTAATTGCAGCTATCATAGAAACATAATATATATTGAGAGTAGTCATTTGTCACTAAGATCATTACCACGAAANACACATTTACACTTTTCCAACATTTAAGTCATTCTATTCTTATAAAACAAAGCTNTACACCTGTAAACCTATTTTATGTCCAAGGGTAAACTGATTATCAAGTGTTAGTGCTGATATATTGCAGATAAAGGGCACAATTCACCATATACCATGGCAAGACATTTACATCAGGCCATTTTTTTTCAAAAAATATATATACCTATATATATATATATATATATATATATATATATATATATATATACTATACCACTATATAGTTAGTAAGAGTAGTAAGAATGACCACGCTTGGGTCTGAAAATCTTTATGCAAGTTTTTGGATTTTACCTGCTATACTATATATATTGTGTATTGTGTACCTGTAATATGTACATTGTGTATTGTGTAACTGTACTATATATATTGTGTAATACCAAACTCCTCCACCTTGCATGGGATACCCCTCTAACCCAGAATTGTGGATACAGGTATAAGCACAGCGGGTGCTATTAATCAGAAAATGTCATTTTTTTGTATGTCAGTTCTACAATAAAATGTATTGTCCCCTTTATAAAATATGGGAATGTTTATAGTACAGCCAATAATTAATACAAGAAATGTCCTAAAAATATTCCCTAAAATCTCATAAAACTTTGCAAAGAAGCACAAAACACTGACATACAAAGACATACAAGGAAGAAATAAATGGTTACTGTTAAAGGCATTTGAATCTGACATCTCTCACATACTATAATTATGTACAGTTTTAACCAATGCTGATAGGTTTCTATAATTTCATTGTCATTCAATGCTTCCTCAGCACAGCAGTTTATGTAACATGATTGACATGTACGTCATTTGAACAGGATCTGTTTCCTCCCACCCCCTTCCCTATAAACTTGTTACCAGCAGGATGACAGTAGAGAGTTACAAGGAGGATGTCATTACTTACAGGTGGCCCTGCAAGAAAAGAGACAAGAAAGGAGAATTACATTGTGCATATGTAAAAAAAAAAACATTAGCATTATATATCCGCAGCGTGCATGGCAACATTCATTATCAACATCTATCTCATGATTTTCATTGCAGTTACTTGTACTATCTGTCATGCTCCTTGTACAGATATCCCGTGTGACAGAGACTGTGCTATCTAGCTGTGTTTAGTATACATAGCAAGTCCCACAAGCACGATAGCTATAAAGATCACTATATTCTGTTTGCAAGCTGATACAACATTGCAGAGTACAATTGATCAAATATTTCAGAAAAGCAAGTAATCTATCAAACTGTATGTGTCACAATGTAATGTAATGCATATAAGAGACAGTTAAGTATCGCTGTAACAAGAAGCTGTTATCCAGGTCCCTTTAACAAATAAATATTGTTAAACATTTTATACAAATCATGATACAACACATCTTGCTTTAAACAGTTACTAATAAAGAGGGAAGGACACTAAGGCCATATCAATGGAATAGAACAAAGCAGTCAATCATCTATAATTTTACAGACTACAAGGAAAAAATGTTTTTGAACCTTAACAAAAGGACACTGATGGCAATCTAAACGTGATAAGAATAAACATGAGGGTGCAATAAGCAGATTAGACATCAGGGTAAGGGTGTTGGCAGAATGTCAAACAAGGGTAACTCAACAGCAGCTTTGCTGTGCATGTAAGGACAGCTATATACAACAGTTGTCCATAGGCTGGGGTCACCAACTACATTACATCATCATACGATAATGTAAGGACAGCTATATACAACAGTTGTCCATAGGCTGGGGTCACCAACTACATTACATCATCATACAATATTTCAACACATGATAAATGATATTAAATGGAAATGGAAACTACAGAAGTCAGTAATGTCAGAGGTAGTTACCTTCCACATGAGAATACTGAATGTATCTTTCAATGGCAAAATGCAGAACTGCCTAAAGAAACATTCTAGTGCGTTTCATTCGAGTTCTAGTGTGTTATTCTGAACATTTGATTTGAATCATGGGAGAAGTTTAAAGGTGAAGCCCGGAAGTGGGGATATGAGAGTCACTGAGAGCAGAGTATAAGAAACATTCAAATTTTAAACTCAATCAGCCCATTGTTAGACATAGATGAGGACAAAGCCCACTTTTCCCTGCTATCTCCATCAGTCACATTACATCGTANTATATATATATATATATATATATATATATATATATATATATATACTATACCACTATATAGTTAGTAAGAGTAGTAAGAATGACCACGCTTGGGTCTGAAAATCTTTATGCAAGTTTTTGGATTTTACCTGCTATACTATATATATTGTGTATTGTGTACCTGTAATATGTACATTGTGTATTGTGTAACTGTACTATATATATTGTGTAATACCAAACTCCTCCACCTTGCATGGGATACCCCTCTAACCCAGAATTGTGGATACAGGTATAAGCACAGCGGGTGCTATTAATCAGAAAATGTCATTTTTTTGTATGTCAGTTCTACAATAAAATGTATTGTCCCCTTTATAAAATATGGGAATGTTTATAGTACAGCCAATAATTAATACAAGAAATGTCCTAAAAATATTCCCTAAAATCTCATAAAACTTTGCAAAGAAGCACAAAACACTGACATACAAAGACATACAAGGAAGAAATAAATGGTTACTGTTAAAGGCATTTGAATCTGACATCTCTCACATACTATAATTATGTACAGTTTTAACCAATGCTGATAGGTTTCTATAATTTCATTGTCATTCAATGCTTCCTCAGCACAGCAGTTTATGTAACATGATTGACATGTACGTCATTTGAACAGGATCTGTTTCCTCCCACCCCCTTCCCTATAAACTTGTTACCAGCAGGATGACAGTAGAGAGTTACAAGGAGGATGTCATTACTTACAGGTGGCCCTGCAAGAAAAGAGACAAGAAAGGAGAATTACATTGTGCATATGTAAAAAAAAAAACATTAGCATTATATATCCGCAGCGTGCATGGCAACATTCATTATCAACATCTATCTCATGATTTTCATTGCAGTTACTTGTACTATCTGTCATGCTCCTTGTACAGATATCCCGTGTGACAGAGACTGTGCTATCTAGCTGTGTTTAGTATACATAGCAAGTCCCACAAGCACGATAGCTATAAAGATCACTATATTCTGTTTGCAAGCTGATACAACATTGCAGAGTACAATTGATCAAATATTTCAGAAAAGCAAGTAATCTATCAAACTGTATGTGTCACAATGTAATGTAATGCATATAAGAGACAGTTAAGTATCGCTGTAACAAGAAGCTGTTATCCAGGTCCCTTTAACAAATAAATATTGTTAAACATTTTATACAAATCATGATACAACACATCTTGCTTTAAACAGTTACTAATAAAGAGGGAAGGACACTAAGGCCATATCAATGGAATAGAACAAAGCAGTCAATCATCTATAATTTTACAGACTACAAGGAAAAAATGTTTTTGAACCTTAACAAAAGGACACTGATGGCAATCTAAACGTGATAAGAATAAACATGAGGGTGCAATAAGCAGATTAGACATCAGGGTAAGGGTGTTGGCAGAATGTCAAACAAGGGTAACTCAACAGCAGCTTTGCTGTGCATGTAAGGACAGCTATATACAACAGTTGTCCATAGGCTGGGGTCACCAACTACATTACATCATCATACGATAATGTAAGGACAGCTATATACAACAGTTGTCCATAGGCTGGGGTCACCAACTACATTACATCATCATACAATATTTCAACACATGATAAATGATATTAAATGGAAATGGAAACTACAGAAGTCAGTAATGTCAGAGGTAGTTACCTTCCACATGAGAATACTGAATGTATCTTTCAATGGCAAAATGCAGAACTGCCTAAAGAAACATTCTAGTGCGTTTCATTCGAGTTCTAGTGTGTTATTCTGAACATTTGATTTGAATCATGGGAGAAGTTTAAAGGTGAAGCCCGGAAGTGGGGATATGAGAGTCACTGAGAGCAGAGTATAAGAAACATTCAAATTTTAAACTCAATCAGCCCATTGTTAGACATAGATGAGGACAAAGCCCACTTTTCCCTGCTATCTCCATCAGTCACATTACATCGTANAGGGTCACTGAATTAGTAAATNATTTTTTAGNTATTTTCCTAAATACTTCACTTTTTGTAAGTTGAGGAAATCNAAATACACCATTCTACAACTCCTTAATTCCTCAATAACATGACTTCTAATAGACTAGTATAACTAGTATAACTAGTTCTCATTTTATACGCTTGTAATATTATGTAATCTCATCACATATAATCCCAACACCTCTAACTTTCTCTGGGCCAAACATGGCTAGCTCATGTGCCTTACCTAGACATTCTATAAGCACATATTTTGTACATTATGGGTGTCCTTGTTCTCTACCAACTGTCCATGTTTTGAAGGTCTTCATTTGGAGCACAGATGTGTTCATAATCTGTGATTCTCTGAGAAGACCTAGAAATCATGGAAATTTGGTAGATCANGAGGACCAGTTTGGCCACTCCTAGTTTACATACATTTTTTTTTTTTTATAAAAACTACCTGTGTGTGTGTGTGTTAAAGACGAAAAGTCCTTTTAATAATGCAAAATCATGTATTTAAAAACCCATATAACAGATGGCAAAAAACTGCAGTGTAAAGGAAGTATATTGGTCCAGNGATATTCACTATAGTCCTCCACCAAGGATTTGGGACTTTGTTTATGTAGCTATTGACCTGTCGTCCTGCTTCATATGCATTTTTTCCTCAGGGCTATTTGATTACAATTGATTTTATGTATTTTATTTTTTGATAAATGGTTTATCTCCACCAAAATATAATAAAATNTTGCATAACAAAATATGTGACATAATACATATAGACTGTAGGTCGATTCATTTCAGTAGACAACATACACAACAAAGGAATTGTCTTAGTCAAGTCAAAAACAATTACTTTTTTCTTAGACTGACAGATATGTTGAAAGAGACACGACCATATATTCATTGGTTCCAGTTAATACTCACCTACAGCCAAGATAACTGCATCCAGCTGTGAGATGCTGTGTCTTGTCAAGAAGGAAAAGACTGATTCTATGTTTCTCTGTAGCTATTCAAAGCGTTTATACATTAAAGCATAAACCTCTCAGTTTTGTTATTGAATCTTTCCTTGTTTTCTCCTGACCCTGAACCATTCTCTTTCTCATTAAGCACTCAGTCATTCTCACATCAACTAATGGAACTCAGCTAGCCGGCCTCGGCCTCGGTATGGTCAGGCTGCTTCTGTCAAGCATGTCAGTGGTCCCTTCATACCACTTTATAATGTTTCCACAGGGTGCCCGTGACTGGTGAAAAAAATATATACACACCAAGTAGAGACAATCCAATGTACTTCAAATTCCAGTCANAGGATATTACAGGAAAATATTCTGATGTAAGGGTACATGGAGAGCGGATCTCTGACTGCAGTGGTTTCCAAATTTCTGTGTTAGAGGGACCACTTCCCAAATGATTTCTGCCAGCAGGACCCTACTTTAACATTTACACACTGGACCACAGAAAAACAGGTTTGGTGGGTAAATGAGAATTGTATACAAGTGCTTTGCCAATCCAAATACCTCCCACCATGCATACATGTTTGACACATGCCATCCTGCCCCATTGTCAGAAGGACTTCCAACACAGGAGGATCCAGATCTGTTATGGAGCTCGGTAGCATGCTCATGTACAGTGTACANAGTGTTGCAGACGTGTTCTGACCACATTTCTTTACCTTTGTCTTTATAGGATAAATGATGTCACCAGAATACAGCAGTAATACAAGGAACAGCATAGAAACGCTAAACAGATGCTGAATCTGATAACATGGAGCATAGCAAACAATATAAACAGAGGAAACAAGGAGGATTAGGGGTAGGGGGCAGCTGCCAAGAGGCTGGGGTAAGACCCAAATATCTTTATAATTTGGATCTGGTTCTTTCCCCTTCATCATTAAATCATGATGGCCATGTTTTGGTGATTTTTATTTCTTGGTCTATAACATGATTGACCATGTTTAGCTAGCGCTAGGAAATTTGTACAGCTGATACTGTGATTTACAATTGCCTTTATGTTTGTTAATAAAAGTTTAGTATTACCGTCCTAATAACTGTCATGTTAATAATGAACCTGATCCTGGATTAAGAACATCAGGGTACAAAANGACATGTAAACCAACTGTACTGTTTTACATTAGATACAACACGATGATGCGAATATATTACTTATTCCTTGTGAACTAATAATTTCTTTTTATCTGTACATTTGTACATTAAAACAAAAAAAGGACATCAGGGTCATTTCTCATGACAGCTGTGTGGAAGTACCATGTCCTATGTGTTTGCATTGATACTACTCTTGCAGTAATGGTCTCTAACATGATGTATGATTCTACAACACGCATAACGCATATGCATAGGTAGGGGTCAAAACTTGGAAGTTNTAACTTATGACCAGGTTATCATTCCTAATTATGGAAATAGACTAATGTTCTAATATTGCTTTATGGACTTCATAAAAATTATGTCTCTACAGTTTTATTTCATTCATAACCAAAGAACCACTTCTACATCTAATTATTAATCTAAACTAAATCTAAAAGTGTGTCATTAGTAAGCTACACACTACACTACAAATTTTTATATGGTTCAGAAATCAAACACATGTCTATTACAATACAAGTTTTGGTTTCAAAAGCAAAGTAAAATGTAGACCATTTGATTTGAAGTGTAATGCTAAATTTAAAACTAATTAAACAATATACAGTACCTGGGTCACCATTATGTCCTCTCTTGCCCCTTGCTCCTGGAGGCCCTGGTTTGAGAGAAGTGAACCAGTTANGGAATAGGAGAATGGAATGTTTTATGGGATACTTTATATGGAGATGACAGATGGTGAGTGATGGATGGTCAGAGTTNCAAAGAGAAACAAATATGAAATATGTTATCATTGTATTAAAGCACATAAATAGCCTTAGAATGTAAAATAGTATTTAAATGCCAAGCTCAATTAGAACTTTCACATATAACTAAGCTCCTCCACATGCCCCGCAAGCCACATGCTTCTTATGTTTTCAACATTACTGCTCACACCTCTTAACATGCCTTTAACATGCAGCTCAGATATCCCTACATGCCCTCAAAAAGCCACTGAGACCATCCCACATTCCCCAAAAAGCCAGTCATACTTTCCCACATGCACGCAACATGCCACTCAGTACTATGCCCATGCTCCAAACATGTCACTCAGTACTACGCCCATGCTCCAAACATGCCCTTACTCATTTTCTATTCAGGTAAAATGATTATTATTAAAATTATTAAATTATTTTATTTTTTTCTGTGATGTGCTATGACATCTGCTGCCCAGGAAATCAAGTCCATCTGACAGCTATAGTACAGGAAATAAAATGTGTTTATAACAAGGTTGGGATGAGATTAATATAAGCTCTACTTGCGATAAATCATATGTCAAGGATTTGCCATTGTGTGAGCATATTATTTCTGTAATAAGTCAAATCTCATTTGATTCACCACTGAGGCAATATTTAATTATACAACCGATTGAGAAGATTAGACTAGAAATGTTCTGATTATACATGAGGACTGATATCTTTAACTGCCAGAAAGTTGACGGTGACATCTGTGATCTGTGATTTGCTGGTGTGAACAGCCCTATTTAGATAANCTGTTCCTAGATTATAGAGGTGGAGCATTGCCGAAAGAAGACAACCAAACAAACCTGCCTCGCTGACAAACTTCAAAACTCTGGCATCGTAAGATTTACCCCGAACCCCAACC
>JABWIB010002607.1:16464-39385 GCA_016617825.1 Platyplectrum ornatum | reverse complement strand
AAAAAAGATCCATTAAAACATATTGTAATGACTCCATTCCCAATAGGTGGCAAGAACATCACAATTCATTTTGTTCACTTGGATTTTTCCCCTCCTTTTAACCCAAATATGGAGCATCATTGTTGGTTTGTCCATTTGCCGCATCATTGAGCACTGAACAAGGTTTTGTTTTTCTTCTATTAACCCTGTGAATAACCACACTTCTTGCATTACAAGACCTCCACGCTTACGATCTGACAATGACTATATTTAGAGGAGAATATGTACTCTGCGATTCCTCTGGCCAGGCCTTAGGGATGCGAGATTACTATTTTGGGGACACAAAAAAAGGGGGGAANTGGAGTGTCTGAAAAGATGTGTGTGGCCTACTATAGTGTTTAGTTACACAATTATGATGATTGCAGTAGTTCTCTCTGCAGACTAGAGGGGGAGGCCATTTTTATTGTTATCTTATCAATTGTGTGTTTATGTAAAGTATTTGATTTAACTCCTGGTGATTTTTAACTGACTGAACATTTAAGTCTGGAGTACTTCAACTTTGGTCTCTCTTTCAGGGCAGCGAGGCCTTATTCTTTCTAAACAAACACGGCTGATAAGTGGTGATTAATCTGGTTGCAGACAGCTTTGTTTGGCAGTTTATTTCATTAACTCCTGGCTTCAGCCGGTAAACTTCAAGACTTAAGAAGAGAGATGACAGCTCCCTATTCCCCAGAATATTTAGGTGTTGATGTCATCAGTTTAGCAAAGATAGTGATTCCTGGGACAGATGTGTTCTACTTCCTCTACAATGTGGGAGAGGTTGAAATTTAAACAGTCCCAATTTTGTTTGCTTCTATTTTTACAACAGTGCTAAATTACTCTTAAAGCCTCTTTTGTGCTTGATATGTCTGGGGAAATGTGAACCGAGTCTGGAGGTTGGCAAGAATAGATATGGCTCTCGTTCTTGTGACCTTAGTAATTTGGCCACAAGCAGTAACATTCCACTTTGTTAAATCGACTTTTGAAAGTACGCACTCTTGAGAGTCCATGTAGAGGTTCCGCAGTAACCCCCATCACTAGACTTGTACCACTGTGTACTGCACTTTCAAGATCTATTTCTCTTAACGCAGTAGAGAAGTGCAAAGACTCATGGTCAGACTAGGCAAGCAGGCGTTGTTAGGGGAATGAAGAAATGGTAGTATGTCCAATTCTTAATTCTTCAGTACTCCAGTACTTGTATTGTATTGATTCTAACTGGCTCATTGCCAGACATGTATGCATTTTATTCAACAAAGATAGCAATTTTGTAGGCATGATACCTTTTAGTGGCTAACAAAAGTAAAAGAAATGTTAAATTATAAGCTTTCGAGACTACTCACTGGCACGCAAATACCGGGTATTTCAGGCAAATTCTTGGTTTTTCCGTGGCAGTGTGAACAGTGCCACATTCAAATCCTGGGTCTTTACTTGGCATTTGAACACGGGTGAAGAGAAAAGTTATTCCTGGGTAGGACCCGGATTGTCTGCAGTGTGAACAGGCTACCCATGTCCATTCTGGGTCTTTCTGGGGAATAGAAAAGGGCTTAAATACTATTAAAAAATAGTAACAAATAAAGTAAAAGAAAAAAAAAAAGATCCTTACAGCCAGGTCTCTGTGTTTTGGCAGTGTGATCGTGGTATAAGGGTGTGATAGGTGATAGTATATGTATTTAATAGATGGGGCTTTTGTCGGAATGCGTTACACACACAATTTGTGGCTATTATGGATAGCTTTATATATTGGGTATTGGTCTAGTTAGCAGAACATGAGAAATTCCCACAGATGTCAGATATTTCCTTGGAAGAATATTAGAGAAACCTAGAGCCTACAGCATGTTGGTGTGAGGGAGAGAGTGATTTATGCAAATTATGTTTGAAGCCCCGCCCCCTTTCTGACAAACCCAATACATTTGCTATGAATGGGTGTTGTGACGTCATGAAGCTCAGCCATTCATAGCAGTGATAGGGCCCGGCGTCCCAGGAGAATTACAGACTCTGCTGGGAGAATTCTCCATAATTCATGAGACTTCCGGAACTTCTGGGAGCGTCTACAACCCTGAATGTAATTGCAGATATTTCCTGCAAACTTTTATTAGTAGCTCTGTGCATTTTGCAGAGTGTTCCTTGATATAAGAGCCATGCCTATAGCTATAATTTTCTCTAAAGCTCCAGATTAAAACCATTTCCATACAGTATAATTTCATCTGTGCAAGAAGTTGATTTATCACATGTTTTTTTTGCAGTTAAATTATTCAGCCGCGTTGTGGTGCAAATATATTTACCTGTTGTCAAAGAAGCAAATATTTCTATGGACTATTAATCCTCTACACATAGAATTCATCTTGGAAAAGGTCATTATGGGTTGTGTTCAGAGTTTTCTGGAGACACTCTGCTTATAGTTTGTATTCATTACTATGGAGTTAAATGAATGAATGAAAAGAGGTATAAGATGGAAAGTTATTGTATGTGAGTGTGTATTTATCTAGATATATAGCTCTATTTATCTATACATATAGGAAATAGGTTTAGAAATAAGAGGTTTAAATAATTCTTTACTTGCAAATGTAGTTCTTGCACATCTAAGGCATATCCCTTCATTTATTATTCTGTCAGCACATTTTACATCCCCTTCTTCCACACTCCTGTTTAGGCTGTGTTATATTGCTAAATATGGCTGGGAAACACAAAGGAAATGACAATTTGAAAGCAGCGATGCAGCGGGTAATCCTCCAGGAAGGTGCGTTTACACAGTGGCATAGCAGTAATCATTAGAAGATACTGTGATTGATCATTTCTAGTGATGATGATTTATTCTGGTGGGGCAGCTATCTGTGCTGACAGGTGGGAGGGATCAATAGACACAATGAAGTGTTTGACATTGTAATTAATGAAGGTGATAACCTCTTCTGGTGAAGATACTTAATGATCAGTTCTTTGTTTATCTTATCAGATCCCTGAGTTTCAGTAACTTTTATAGAGTTTGTTTTCTTCTAGATTACAACATTCTTGTAAAAAAGAACCCATCAACTAGTCTAGTTGGTATATGTCCCTCTTCAGCCCAAGGCTTAAACTTCCCCCATTATGCACTAAATGTGTTTATGGAGCATCCCTCATTAGAATTACTGGCAATGACATACGTGAGCATCCTGATAAATGATGTAGTGGCTGGTCAGGGTGCCTTTAGTTATACCTGGAGTTCTCTGGTGTCATTATTTGATTTTAGTCATTCTTTAACAATATGGGATTCATGCTCCTGATATGGCATGTACAGCCAACAGTTACCCTGACTAAACAAAGCACTCCCTCTTCCGTATGGATTATCACTGTCTGTAGGGAAGTGGATATTCTGATATTGAGACCGTTTACCTAGGGGAAAATCATTCCATTTCTCTGCCACGTTCTGATACTAGTGATGATTGACAGGCACCCTGTCCATTCAGCTGGGTGGGATGGCGGCCATTCATAAATGACTTCCTCTTGTTTCGGCTGAAGCCTGTACATCCAGGGAAGGGGGCAGCTGAGCACCATTACTAGAACAATATTGTTCTATTGTATGGTGCCAATGACGTGGCTTTTTTCCTAAAGGTAATCTGTATCAGTATAAAACAAAATAGTCATGGAAGATCCTCCTCATCTCTTGCAGAATGAAAGTACAGGGTCTGATTGTCTGAAATGGTCATACACACACAACATCAGGAGATTTGAGAGATATGGATTTTAGGCATACTAAACAATCAAATAACCATCAATAATGGCGATTCCATAATTCTGTTATATGCCAAATAATTGCTCCAGTGTGTCCATCTTAAATTAATTTTTTATTTCAAATGTCATTATCTGTAGGGATTTCCACAAGTTTTGTTTGTGTTTTCTCTTGTACCCACCCAAGATATTAAAATAAAGAAAAGAAATGGGCATTTGAACACACTATGAAAGTATATCTAGCAATCAATAACTTCTATAATGTATGAATTTAACATGCAAATTGTACTGTACAACGTTTGTGTATTTATTTCCCTGTAATATCTGAGAATCTGCCTTTTGTGTCTTTTGTTATATTTCCTTAAGTTATAGTTAGTACCGTGTTTCCCTGATAATAAGCCCTACCCTAATTTTTTTAAAGCCGTCCAAAATAAGCTCTAGTGCCCTGATGGCTAACCTGTGACACTCCAGATGCTGTCAAACTACAAGTCCCATCATACATTGCCAGGAGTTTGGAATCCTGAGCCTTTAGCATGAGCTGGCAAAGCATGATGGGACTTGTAGTTTGACAACATCTGGAGTGTCACAGGTTAGTTATCAGGACCCTGGTGAATTCCTCAGGGCTGGGAGGCATGATGGGTATAAAAGCAGGACTGGAGGGTATGATGGGAATAAAAGCAGGATTGACAATCTCTGTCAATTTTAATTAAATTAAGACCTAAACTGAAAATAAGCCCTATGGTGTTTTTTTTTGTCTTATCATGGAAACACTGTATGGAATAGATGACTTCCATTACCCAAGTATAGCACTCAGTCTTTTCGCTGTAGTTAGAAATGATAAATGTACGTGAGTGAACTACATAGGGAGAATGGAATATGCAGAAAAGCTCAGAGTGCAATAAAAAAGAAATCTATTATATTTGAGAAAACCCTGTGTTGCAGCCCCTAGATGTGATATTTATAAGCACTGCACTTTTTCTATGATAGGGATCTGGAAACGGGCCTGTGTGACACAAGTAAACAAGCCAGAAACACAGGCTGAAGAACGCACTATGAGCCTCGCTCACTTCAATATATCATTCTGAGTGCATGTTAGTAGCAGGAGCGAACTGCAGCTGGTTAGACAGATTTATACACAGCTTGGCAAGTGTAACATGCTCGTGCATCTTTTGTTAACATTGCCAAGGATTCAGGCAGAACTTCCCAGCTGGAGAGCATGTGCTTTGTTCTCGGGTAGGGATTTAAGTAGGTGCTTTCTATTATGTGCAACTGTCCAGGAAAAACCTGCCGGCCTGTAATGTATAGCCACAAACAAGTGTCCATGCAGCAGTGTCGCTACACACTGGGGAATAGCGCAGCATTTCCTACAGTAAACACAAGAAAGTCGCAGACCAGTATTACAATTTAACCATCTGTATGTATTGCAACCTGTGAGGATAAGTTACACTTCAAGGAACAAAGTGCAGAGCCTGGTCATTCCCCCTCCAGATCATGTAAACATAGAGCCTACACCTGTGAAACATCCGTCAATGAGGGTTTTACCGAAAAATACTCTGACTGCAGGGGGTGACGCTGATGTTTGTCATGCTCGCAGTGTTAGTCAAAAACAGAATAGAAGTAAAATAGTAACAGACTGATAAGTAGCAAATTGTATTTATACAGAGGTAAGAAATAAGTCATCAGTTTGTCATTTTTTAAATGCATTCGTTTTTGTTTTTTTTTAGACAGTGTTATTGGACTTGTGGAGTAAGATCTCCCTATTAGCAATGATACAATCAAATCACATTAGATAAAGCAGATCACCGACGTGGTCAGCCCTCTTCTATCCAACGGCACTACCGGCAATATATGCAGGGAGGGATATTGTACTAGATCCCTAAATAATATGACAGGTCTGATATAATAATAATAAAGAACNAATGCTCAATTTAATAAGATGGCATCATTGTTCTCGGTACTCTCTACCTCCTTTGTGTACACGAGTGTGCTTGAGAAGTCTGTTACCAAGTGGGATCTTGTATCCGCTGCATAACATGACATGGTCATAAACTCGCTATAATGTACGCAGACGTCACTACCTTAAAACCTGTGTTATGTGATTTTTATTTGCATTAGGAGCACGATCACCCTTCCACAGAGGATTGCGAACCAGTGCAATTAATGTTGGCAGATAGTTTTTTAAGGTTAGCGGATGGTATAGCACATGACTTGAGCTGGATGTTTGCACAGGGGTCATGTTGAACTGTTAGCCTTCTTTGGAGCATATAAGGTTGTGTATAGGCTGCGGTTCTGTAAACTGGGTTCAGCATGTTAAGCCTTTTGTCTGTCTACTTGGCAGTTATGAATGTAATTGCCCATCTTCCAAAGTTCAGCTTTAATCCCTTCTTCCAGGAAATCTTTAAAAAGTAATAAAGTTTGGGTTTGGTGGATTCCTCCTGAACATTTTACGGACATATTTAGTTTACTCATTTTTGTGTTTTAAGATTTACCAAAAAAAAGTTTGTTTGAAAGGGTGAATAAAAGGATAACTTTTACCATGTCTTCTGAAAGCAATGGGCAGGAGTCTTCCCTTACAAGATGATGGTAGCCAGTTAAAATCCGCTACTACAAAAGTATGCTTGGTACGTGTAGCTCGTTTCCCCTTTCTCTTATTTTCACATAATCACAGTCCCCTATGAACATAGTCTTCCTTCAACGTCTGGCCAGGAGACCAGCCACTAATGCCCAGTGTATAATATAATGCCAGAGTTATATTCTATACCGCAGTGCATGTGCCTCTACTCTGCATTTGTATCCTGCATTGTTTATAGCTATTTCCGTATTGAGCAATTTGTTATTATTTCGCTTTCCCTGGCAATACAGTCCTTGGCAGATCTCTGGCATATGCCTCTATAACGAGACCCAATCCACACCTTGCCATTGTTATGTCCGTGTAATAACATTTTATTAACCGTGTATTTGAATAATCTGCCAAGCACTGATAACATATGCGTGTAAATGCCAAGCTCTGTGATTTCATATTTCCTCTTCTACAACGTGGGCTTAATTATCAGACAATAGGTTTCATGAAGAGAATGTGACATACATGGATGATATTACGATTAAAAAGTGTGTTTCTCATATAATCCTTCTTTAATTAAGCACACTGGATAGACCAATCTGCTGTTTACAGTAATAATTGTGGGAATGTAATTCCGTATTGACTCACTACAAGTGATTTATAACGTATTGTCGTTTCATTATGTCTAATGCTCGGCAAATTCAAACCACCTGACTTTCTGGAAGAGCAAATCATTTTGGATCCATCTACTTGTGATTCCTTATATTAAACTGATATTGAACCAATACTGGGGTTCTCATCCATGTTTTGCAGATTTCATATAATGGGATCGTTATAACCTCTTGTGATTATGAGGCCTGGAAAACATGCGCTGGTAGGGGTACTTGAGGATCCATAGAATACAATGGTTTGATAAAGGGAAATGAGAAATAACATATATTGGCCATTTGCAATGTTAAGTTTCTTTGCTCCTTTCTTTTAAAATCCTGTTTTAAAATAGTGATGATCTTCTTGGTGTATATTCCTCTAGGTATGTGGTTTTATTTTAGGAGGATGCTGTTGCCTTATGGCCGCTTACGACTCGTCTATATGTATATTCTAATAGTATTTGAATCCCTTAATTGTTTAAACTGTGTTCTCCAATATATGTAGAAGCGGTTATATCTGACTAGGCAGTAATNCTTCTGATCAGTGCATTCAGCATAGTGACATGAAGTAAATGCTTGTCATAAAGGATTTGTGTCCCTTTGCCTCCATTCAGATCCTGGCATCTTTCTACCCATATCAGCGTTCGTTGTAGAAGTGCTGATGTCATTATTTCCTCCTTGTAATGTCGACATAAAGGAATGCTATGTGTANCAGACTCTCGAGCGTTGCTCGGTAGGTGTCAGCTTGAGCAGCCTAGTTGTTCGATTCTGTTTCCCCCGCCGCTTTAGAGCTGGACGTGCACCAGCACAGTCTTTCTCTGCCTGTGTCCTCCAGCATAACAGCGGGTTACTGTGTGTAGTTTCAGCAGCTTGGCATGTGAAATGACAGTGCTGGCAGATCCCATCCAGCTGTNAGCAGAGACTGTTATACCTTAGGGTGGTAAAAGATTGCAGTTCAATTATAGGGAAATGCCACTGATGGCTGTGCAGGAAACATCGCTGGCATGGAGCTAATTCTTCTCAGTTTTTATTTTTCTTTTGTAATATGGTAACTTGGCAATGATTAGGTCTTTAGGACTGAAATAAAGATATACTTTTACCTAGCTCAGTATTGTATTCAGTCGCAGGTTGTGACTATTCAGACATATATGTTATATATAGCTTCTGGGTAGCCTGATCCCTATCATAGTCCACATTAATAGCTAGACCAATATCAACTATATGGCAGACCAATGCCCAAACACTACTAACACGGGGAAGCCCTGCCGAGTGGTGGCAAGCTGCCATTTACCTAGATTGTGAACAGTTGTGAATCTCTCATGTTTAGGTACATTTGCTGCACACATATGTAGTCAGCTTGGGTACACACCATACATACATGGGTTTTTCTATTTTCTCTTCGGGTAGATTTTGTTATGAATATAAATATTTTTTATGAAGTTTTCATTTGTCAGGACTGTGATTTCTGTTTCTGTATGTTCTATGATAGCNTACGATTCTCTCAGGATAATTTGTGCCCGGGTGGTATCATATCTTGGGCATGCATCGTATTCTTATTCACCCAATTCACACATCAGTAGCCCGTTAACATAATAGCATGATACTCATTTTTTTGTCCCTCTCTGGGAATTGACCTCATGAACTCAGTGTGAAGTGCTAACCACTTGAACCACAATAGGACACTTTGTATCTTCTATATCTCTAGCACTGTGATTTTCTATAATGACTATCAGGATTTACTGAGGTGTAATGAAAATTTGGCTGGCTAATGACATTTTGTACAGACTTTTACGCTCGGGGAGTAACTTTGATTTTTACCAGTATTATATGTATTCCTATGTATTTTCATTTCTGTAACTTCCCGGAGTGTCTATCTTCTTTCCATAGTGTATCGTATCATTACAATTTTCAGCAATTCTTGTAATCTGTCAGAGGTATTTATTTGTACTTTCTGGTCAATACCATCAATCATTCACATGATAAGCAGATCAGTATTGGAACATAAGGTTAGCAAATATTGGCTGTGAAGTGACAATCATTTCAGCCAAGCTAGATTTAATGGCATTAACCATTCATGTGCTATATAGACTTTCGCATATCTTTGCAAACACATAATGTTACAGACAGGTGTTATAATTGTTCCTTTTTTGTCGGGGGATGAATTCATTGATAACTCAGTCCACCTATAATATTTACACACATTGTCATTGCAGGGTCATGTACTTGGTAAATAATCATTATGGAAATGTCATTACTTAAGCTAACTTTTATTCTGATTATTTAGAAGTTTAGACATGTCCTTCTATTCTGTCTGACCCTTAAAAGCCACCTTTTACAATATTGAATCAATTGTACAGCATTGTTTGCGTGTTGTATAACATAAATGTGCTACTTTATATGNGAGTCATATTGTTCAGGTTCAATGATTTATTGTAATCTCCATCTAATTAGAAAATCCACAAAAGGAAATATTTGTATTATTTTGTGTTAAGGGTTTCTACATATGGCCTACAACCACCATTATAATTAGTGAAACCGTCCTATTGGTGTTAAAAGACNGAGAACATAGCAATCCATTATCTAAAGCAGTGGTTTCCATGTTTTCTGACCCTTTGGGGCTCCATATTTTTATCAAGGCACCCCAGGGAGTTTGGGAACCACTGATCTAAGGCAAGAATAGAATACTATAGTTTAACCTGACAACCTGCTGGAGCATGCTGGGAGTTTAGTTTCACAACACTTAATAATTCTGGATTACAGTACCTCTGACTCCNGAGAGTTTCCTTTACAGCTAATCTAAGTATCACTGCAATAAATATTAAACTTAATATGTTTTAAGATAAATGTGGTCACTAAATACCATGTATTTCATTGTTGTGAGAATGTTTTGTTTAGTATCTAGAAGATAACACAACATCTTGTAGTTCCGTGAAATATCACAGCAGTGTCCTGTAGATTTCCAAGAACGTTCATCCTTTAGCAGTCATTGACACTAACAGTCTGAGAACTGTGACGCTTGGCTTCTGAAGCAATTTAATACATGACTCCTGAGAGTAGTTCTGCTGGAAAACATAAATAAACAACTTGTTTCGCATTAGGTTAGTCACAGCTGGCAGAATGTGTGCTAATATACTGTCTGGGATCCCCAAAAATGCTAATTACTCATAGTCATCCATACGCTAGCATTGCTGTCCATCTAGGGCCACACACCTGTAGGAGATTTCATGTATGGAAGATAATGGATGCCATCTGTGTGCATTGACTTCATGTTTTCCTCATGGTTCTAGGTATCGGAGGATTGGAGGAATTTGTCCTGAAGTCAGCAACGCTCTCCACATCACCGGCCTGTCCACCATTTATTCCTCTGAACTTTGAAGCCACGCCAATTGTGCGAGTTGCTGTAGAGCCAATACATCCAAGTGAGTAATAGCTGTATACTGATCCCAACTGAGGGAAATGGTCATGCAACATACAATTAATTTCCTCCATAGTGCCCACATATCTATCATTATGGACAGCCACATGTCTTTATATGAATAGATCTTGGTTTCTTATTTTAGTTTTCCCTATAGAGAAGTTTTTTCATAGAGAACATTTTTAAATATATTCTGCCAATAAAACTACTTGAAACATACATGAAAAAACTCCAAACCGTATATAAACTTTTTTTTAATACATATAATGTATGGTGTACAAACCAGAGTTCTCTGCATTCAGCCCATGTTCTGCCCTTTATATAATGCTATGAAGTTGTTTCAGGGGTTACCAAAGGGAAACAACAGCTAAAGTCTATGTGTTGGGTCACTAGTTGGCCCATAATGTTATTCTTTCTTTCTGGCTGGAAGTAAAAAACAAAGTGAACCATTTTTGTGCTGGATTTGCAGATCACAATGTAAGAGGTACAATAAATATGTCTTTACTCTCCTGTATATTTAAGCATGAAGGATCTGCATGCAATGTGATAGACTGGGATTTCTTCATAGGGTTGGAAATGATGTCGAGTATGTGTGGAGGCTTTTATCAGACAGCTATATGAGCTGGCAGAAAACTCATTTTTGGCCTTAAAAGGCAGAGCACGGAAGTTATAAACCAGTGATTGAGATCACAGGCTTCAAGTTATCCCTAAAGCTCCAGATGCAGAATGATTTAACCCTCCATGCCCAAACGAAAGTTGTTTTCCTTGGAAAATTGCTACCGATAGAATAGTGAAATGTGTCCTAATGGTATTGTTTTTAATAGTGATCAGGAATAATGCATTTTCGTATAAACCTAAACAACACCAAAAGTACTTGTATTAAATTGTGTTAGTTTTTATTCTGGTTCACAGGTTTTAAAGCCTCGTATAAACTAGATATGTACTTAAGTCTTTCACAGTGGCATTTTGTGTGGATTATGTTCCCTTATAATTTACAGGGTTTTACTTAACAGCCACGCTTAACATTAATGTATTATCATAGACACATAAACATGGATTGATTTATTGTGTGAATTTTTACAGCTTCGATATCTAAGTACATAAACTGGGACTTATTGTAATTTCATTAAATATTGATTATATTATATGTCACTATCTATTGATATGTTATATGTAGTTCATTGAAATGTCTATTTATGTTAGGTTGTCTGTCTTATTATAATGCATTAGTTTGACACGGGGTTATACATCAATTTTCCGTGTATATTTTTGCTGACCATATGTCTCATTCCAGCAGTGCCTTTTATACTGTTTATCGTTAGGTTTGCAGTTTCCTTAAGTGGTTCTCTTAATCCACTCTGACTTCAGTTCCCCTTCAAGGAACAAAGCTATTGGCTTCTGTGGCGCATATAAACCGGGCTACTTAATACCTGCTAAGTACTATTCACCACAGTCACGTCCGCGCCAGCTTGATCCACTTCCAATTACTTGTTGGCTTTCTCTGTGCTATTTATTTATAACAGCTTTTATGTGAGACATTATGTACACACATCAGTGTAAATGAAAAACGGAAGTATCTGTGAACGAAACAGAATATCAAGCAATTAGAAACTAGACCAAAACAATCACCAGTCCGGGTTACGTTCTGTTCTGTTGTGGAGAATGCATGAATTGGAATATGTATACATTTGTTTTTGTGACTTGATTTTATAATTGCTCTAAAAAACACGTCAACACTATGGGGCCGATTCAATCTGGTGCGAAGACGGGAAAAAGCTGGTCGTGCACTTTTTCCCATCTCTTATAGTACTGAATACCTCGCATCTTTCTATATGCGGCTCTATGAGTGCGAGCTAAAAAGACGCAAGTTTTCTCCATTACACTGTTTGCGTAAGGGGAAAATGCTTAGTGCGCAGAGGATTGAATCAGCCCCTATGTATTGAATTTAAATATTTCATGTATAGATTGAATGCATGTTACTCAAACTTCTCTTATTTCTGTAAAATGTTACTTACAAGCCAAAGGACTTGTGTTGTATATGGTTTGCCTTTTCACTGTCAGCATCCTCCACCCAGGTGTATGGTACTTACTGTTGTCATGGAACAGATTTATTTCCAATGTGGCTGCTCATAGAAGACTATAAGAATGGATATGGGCTATTTAGAAGAAAAGTAGCCTGTCGCTCTGCCCTAAAACACATCAGTGGCCACATGATTACTTTAATATAAAGGTAATAGACACCTATGTGTAATTACATAAAAGCTAATGGCTAAAACTGTGTGGTAAGCTATAGTATGAGTATACATGAGTAAAGACAAGGTCTAACAAATAAACCCAGAAGGAAACTAAAGGCCACAGGACGACAGCCTTAAGCAAACACCTCCTGCAGATCCTATATGCCTCCAGTTTGTTTATTATTACATGGTTCTGATGTCTAATGATTGTAAAGTGCAGACATTTGGCATTATATAAAAACCTGATAAATGAAAAAAAATAAAATGTTCACCCACCCAATTACCAAAGGAGATGCCAATAATGTATATTTTTTGTTTGATGGGAGTGTTGATTGTGATATCTGAAAGGTTGATAATATACCTTATGTGTGTGTACCTTTATCGTTCTGTTACAGGTGAAATGCCACAACTGGTAAAGGGAATGAAGCTTCTAAATCAGGCTGATCCATGTGTTGAAGTCTTGATCCAGGAGACGGGAGAACACGTCCTTATTACTGCTGGCGAAGTTCACTTACAGCGCTGCCTGGATGACTTAAGAGAAAGGTTGAAAAAACAATATATATTTCTCTGTAAACGTACTTTAGGACGGCTTTGGCTAGACCTTGTCTTATGCCATTTAGTAAGCTAGTTATTCTCGTCCAAAAACCTTTCACCGTCCTCTGAACCCCAAGTACATTTATTAATGGCTATAAAATGATCTGCTGCTGGCAAGTGTTGCCTCCTTGCTGCCCTTGCATCCATCCTCAGCCCTTTTTGGCAGCCTACCTCTCATTACTTGTCACTGAATGGGATCACTTCATTTATAGCCACATGCTCTGTGTACGATGGATTTTCCAATTAAAAAGCAATGTAGGAATAATGAAACTATATCTATATGTATATCTAATGCTTCATATTACAGTTCCTGTTCCTCCCTTGAATAAAATTGGCTGTTGTGTAGCATTTTACTGCTTCTGCATGACATATATATATTATAACTAGAGTTACATGAAAATGCAAGGATTACATGTATTTTACTGACATGCAGAATAAGCAGACAGACTATGGTGTTACATAGCTTATGTGCTAGACCCTCATGTATGCTGCTCGACTAAACAGAGCCTGTTCCTTCTATACAAATGTCTGTCCTCTGTGTGTATATCAACAGACAAAATATTACTTACTAGTATAATGTAAACATTGTGTCATCCTCTCTGCAATTACATGTTATATTATACATGGTAATGGGTACGGGTGTTGCATTAGACATTCCTGTCACATGTCTGAATAGTTAGCACACATACAATGAAATATAAATTCCTTAATATTTGCAGCAGCAAGGCAGGGACAGATTTATGTTATGGCAGTGTAGCTGGATCATACATTGAAAAGCTATTATGTGAGTGAGTAATCGTTGTCCCCTGTGACAGAACAGCAGGCATCCTGTACCATATTGCCATATGTCTCTCTAGAACTTGTTATAATGTGCCCAGAATGGTTTGGGATGGGTGGAAATCATTAGTTAGGCATTACCCGAAGGGGTCTGTGTGTTTAGTCTGAAACATGTCTGATGTTTTCATTATGAACACTGATATTGCTGGGTTAAAGTACCTTTGTGTGTATATTTTATCTATTCCACTGGATGCATTTTGATGACATCCTGACTGAGAAGGGACTGTGCTTATTTGCAGCAAGCAACCAGTGCTGGTCTGAACAAATAAGGACAGTTGTGGACAGTGTTTGGGCAGAAATAGGATGGAGCAGATAGACTCAGGAGTGGTGCTAGGTCTCCGGGCATCCTAGGCAGACTGAGCACCATGCCACCCGCTAGCGAATGAGGAAGCCGTGTGACGACACGCCGCTTTAAAACCACCGAGGAGGGCGATGGAGTGGTGCCGTCCACCTTCCCTATTTTTAATTATTGTGGGGTGTTTTTTTCCACCATTATTTTATTGAAAACAAAATTTCAATTAATTTTCTTTATTTTTTTTTTTTTTAGCCCTGTCTAATGGGCCCTGCATAGACTGATATAGATTGTTACTGGTTAACTGCAGGATGATGGGTAGTTCAAGAAGAATAGTTCAAATGAATTATAATCTTTTAAGTGAACTAGTTCATTTAGTTCACAGGCCTGGCAAACATTAGTTCACTTTGAACTAAATTCATATAAATATGAAGCTCAGCAGAGTCAGCAGCTTTTCCTGCACAATCTCTCACTGCCTCTTGCATGTTACTCAATCATAAGTCTCTAAACTAATCTTTTTATTGAACTAGATCTAAATGAACTAATCACCTAAATAAACTATATATATATATATATATATATATATATATATATATATATATATATATATATATATATATTTATATTTATTTATTAATATGATAAGAAAAATTATAAATTTTTTTTAAAGGTTAATTGGTTTGGCTGTGCTTTGATAATATAGCCCCTTGTAAATGTAAACACTTCTTGTGACTGGTAATATTCTAATATATAGCTGCCATACTTTGATGTTATGCTATGTTTAAAATGGCTGAATGCTGCTGTGATGCAGATTAATATGTCCATGCCTAAGGAAATGATCTTTTCACATTGCAGTTAAACAGATGAATGTGTGCAGGTGCTTTAATGACATGTTTTCGCCTCACTTTTGCATAATTTTAGACATCACAAGCCGGGGAATAGGGGAAATGTGTATATGTTTGCAGGCATACACTGATGATGTAATGACTTCTTAATACTTCCTTGGCAGCTACATTTTGGAATTAATAATAAAGCGCTCATGTGTACTGGAGACATTAAGCCACATCACGCTAGGAGGGAAATTTGTTCCATGCCACCTTCTCCACAGGTGTCCGTCCTGACTTCTATACTTAGATAATATCATGTTGTGTCCTGTTAATGTTATTCAGCATGGTTGTTTGTGCTTCCCTGCACATTAGAAAGCGTGTTAGCTGTTCACTTGCTTTGTAACGGCTACATTGATTCACATTTCTATAACGTGACACATCTCTCTATGGATCACAACTCTGTAATTTCCTGTTTACTCCAGCTACCTCTGCAGGTAGTGTGTTAAGCGTTGTCTTCTTAAGCTATATTTAAAAGATATATTTGTTTACTGTCATTTAAATCATTGTTTTGCCTTTTTTTTGTTTTTTATCTCAGGTTTGCAAAAATTCAGGTTAGTACATCCGACCCCATTATCCCATTTCGGGAGACTATAATCAGACCACCTAAAGTTGACATGGTGAATGAAGACATTGGAAAACAACATAAAGTGGCTGTTATACACCAGGTGAAAGAAGAGCAAACAAAGTCTCCCGAAGGAGTTCAGATTGACCCGGATGGCCTTGTAACCGTAACCACTCCAAATAAATTGGCCACACTTAGTGTCCGAGCCATGCCACTTCCAGAAGAAGTAACTCGACTTTTGGAGGAAAATAGTAATTTAATTCGAACCATGGAGCAGATTAACTTGGCTCTAAGTGAGGGCAACAATGCTGTCAATGTCAATGAGACAACCATCAGCAAGCTTCAAGAATTCAAAGGAAACCTGCAGCAACACTTACAAGGCAGGCGGTGGCGCAATGCTGTGGATGAAATCTGGTCCTTTGGTCCTAGGCGTTATGGGCCAAATATCTTAATAAATCGAGTGGACGGCTATGAAAGGTCTGTCTGGCAATGCCTTGAGAAAGTATCCAAGGCTAGTAAATACCGTAACATAGAGAACAGCATTGTTAGTGGGTTTCAGCTTGTAACACTTGCTGGACCAATGTGTGAAGAACCAATGATGGGCGTGTGTATCATAGTAGAGAGATTAGATATGTGTAAGTCTGCGATACTGGAAAGACAGGACTCTGAGGAACAAGATAAACCAGATGCAGTAGCTGAATCTACTGGTAGTGTCAATGATGGTGCTGATGCAGAATTAAAAGAAGTCTCCCAGCAGGGCCTCAACAGCACGAAAGCCCAGACAAAAGCCGGCAAACGTAAAGGGGAATTGCTAATAACAGACTGTTATGGACCATTTTCTGGGCAGATCATTGCCACCATGAAGGAAGCTTGCCGCTATGCTTTCCAAGTAAAGCCCCAGAGGTTGATGGCTGCAATGTATACCTGTGATATCATGGCCACGGCAGAAGTGTTGGGTAAGTAAAGATGATTTTATATTTTTTTGATGAGTAATACTAATAGTTTGAACTTCATTTGCCAGGGTTTATTCTTTGCAATCACTTTGCGTTGGTAATTCTTCAGATATAAGTTGTTAAAGAAAATGATTGCTTCCAGAAAATAAAAAAAAGGAACATTTGTTTGATCTGTCACCAATGCTCCCCCCCCCCATAGTTTCTCACATCTCTTCTTCTGAGGCAGATGTGTTGAATTTGATGGACCTATATATATGTTTTTGCAACACAATATAATGTTGTAACTTTAATACATTGAAATTTCCTTGTCAGGTTGAGTTGAGTGCAGATGTTCTGCATGCTATACATCTCTTATATAATAGTATAGTATAATAATATATTAGAAAGTGCAAATTAATGCATCCACATGAATATACAAATGTTCACAAGTTACAAACCGTTTTGTAGGCACATACATTTGTATATCCATGTGGGTACTTATTGTGTGTAGAGCAATTGGTTGGGTCACCATTTGAGAGCAGCAGTAGAAAAATATGTGCACCATAGCTCAGGCCCTACACATACTCATATTTTTAAATATGTAAAAGTGTTTGGACAGAATCTGAAATATATTGTAGAATAATGCAAGACTTTCATATTGAATATTAGATCATACCAAAGATAAAGATGCGATACAATTATATCTCTGTAATGAAATCTGTAACTGATGTAAACACAAGGTAGACGTAGATATGTCCAAAGAACTGGGAAAGTTCGGGTTAGGCAGCGTGAAAGGCAAGACTAGGGTTAGACAGAAGGGGAAGAGTAGGGTTCGGCCTCGATGCACTGAATGGCTGTCAGTGGTCTGACTGGTGTATAAATCCACAATCCGAGCGACCAAGCTCTTTGCCTGCCTCTCAGCTGCCAGCCCAATGCACAGAGCCAGCGGCCCCAGAGGAGCTATGGAGCAACGGGCCAGCCCACCACTGGTTATTAGGATTAAATTCGCTATAGAGCAAATTAAATGACTGATGGATTTTGATTGAATGAAATAGACAAACATAAGATATTTTGTATGGAACTCAAAAAAAAAAATCTGTTTCCGCCTCTAATATTCATTAGGTAAGGACATGTTTTGATTGATTCTGTAAAGTAATATTTTTTAAGTAATTGGAGATGTTTTAGAGGCTGAAAATGTTTTTTTTTTTTTAACAACACTGAACTTCAAGGCCCAAGGCACATTTTACAAATACTCTTCATCAACCTTCCCTTTAAACTCCAACTTCTAAAGAACACTATCCGGCAGGCTCTGGGCTATCTTTCCAGAGTTCACTTGTTATATTGCAGACCTCAGTAGTACATGTCATTAAGAAACAAATTAACTTAAACCCCATAGTGTGAATGCAGTATGCGTTTATGATTAAAGAAATGCAGAGCTTATGTTGGGATAACGATAACATGGTTGTCATTACACCTTTCTGATCATTCATTTTACTATAGTGATAAATAAGCGGATCCAGGTTTTGGGGCCTGCGCCGCTCATAGCGCAGCAGAGATCTGTCTTTCTGACAGGTGAGGCGCTAGCAATATCCATTGCATCCCTGCTTAAAGTGAGAACACATAGGTAGTCTGAATAGTAAAAGAGGGCTTAGCCCATCATTACATATACATATGCCCCCTCCTAGTAGCGTAGCAGGATGCAGTGTCCTGCTCCTGAATCCCTGTGAAAACACTATGGAAAAGTGTAACATGACGTGAACTGTAGCCCATGTGCTGAATGGGGTCCAAATGTGGCTTCCCATTTGATACCCAACTTACAAGCGCCTGCATGCTCTAGCTGGTCATTCTCTACCGCTCACCAAAACTATGCTAGATGTGGAGGATTCCCGGGTATGGCCACAAAAGCACTGCTATCCCCTGCAATTTCCGCACAAGAGAGGGGAGTGACAGGGAAACTCGTTCCCCTCTCCCACACGTCCGCACAGGTGAATCCAGTCCTATGTCCACAATAATTTACTTATTAAGATCTAACATATTAATGTGTACAATTATGATTTCATTACCTGCTATATTTCCTGCAAAAATCCCATGACCTCTCTGTGTTATCTTATAGATTACATTTTTCTTTGCTCAAATGTTTTTTTTTTCCTGATGAAAACGTATTCAGGATCGTTCTTGTTCTACTCACATGCAGTGAGATTTCCATTTTACAAAAACTTGGAGTCCTTCTAGTCTAAATACCTTTGTATGCTTAGTGGGCCTGTTGCCTTTGGATACAGCGGATATTCTCTGAGCTATGCTTTGTATGCTTTATCTTGGTGCCGTTGCTGTGCTGTACAAAATAATGTTTCAAAGATTCCATATCGACAGAATTCTAGCATTACTGAAATGCCATAATGAATGACTGATGCCTCGTTGTTTTCTTTATTGTAGAGTTTTGGATATTTTCAGTACTAGTGTGTTGTGCAG
Organism: Platyplectrum ornatum; assembly: GCA_016617825.1. Classification (NCBI taxonomy): domain Eukaryota; kingdom Metazoa; phylum Chordata; class Amphibia; order Anura; family Limnodynastidae; genus Platyplectrum; species Platyplectrum ornatum. The sequence goes on along the minus strand of JABWIB010002607.1, from coordinate 20,236 downwards.
AGGTAGTGTGTTTTATTTCAAAGGTTGTATTAACTGCTCTACCACATACATGTCACTACTTAAATTATCTGCATGTCTTAGACTCGTTGTTATGCCTTCACTGAACACAATAAGACAACATTGCCAAAGGCAAGTTATCCAAACTATAATAAATATAAACATAGCCTTTAGAAGATTTTAAAGTTCCAGAAATATTAATATATACACTTTCCAAGGACAAGTGAAGCAAAATGATAAGTAACAAAGAAACTGGGATTCCTGTTTGGAGGAATTGTGGAATTAAAATGTGTTGATATATAATGCAGTCACAAAGTGCAATAAGTATGTTATCACAGGACAGCATGTCGGTAATAAGATGCCATGATGCCATAAAGCATGTGTCCCCTTTTTTGGTATAGATGGGTGCCAGACTCTTTAAGTGCTTATATTTGAATTAAGTAAGCTTTGAATTTAAGGGTTAACTTTGTTCTAACGTTTGTCAGCTTCAGGAACATGAACACGTGTTGGTGATCGTTGGTTTCCCTAAACCTTTCACATATCTTGAACTGTAGTGACGGGCAACTTGACACACCACAGTGGCTGCACATTGCTCTTAACCTTAGTGATAATTTAAAGCAATGTGTTTAATGAGCAGGAGCTATGTAATAACGTGCTGGCAGGTACTATAAGATACAAATCTGACAATGAAACAAGATGCGACTGGGAGTGCAGGTGAAGCCCCCGGGGTCCCGCAGCTCTGTCACACTGGTATTGTCCCTTTTGGAGGCAGTTTTTGCTAGACCTTCCAAAGGGGAAAAATAAGCTCTAAACTGGAATTGCATTGAGGCAATGGCATAGATACTGCCTCCAAACACTATAGAGTATAGCACAAACTACTGACTCTTGGCCATTTATGTCAGATATCATATTCATAAAAGTGCACTGAGCTGTACTGGGTAGCACGATGGTAAACATATGGTTCTGATAAAACTTCATAGTACAGAAGAAAACACTGAGCTATTGATGTCAGAAATTCTTATGTGACTCTGCATTTTACAATGAGCTCCATATGTACAGGCTTAAGGCCTTTACCCTCATGCCTAGCACAGCCTTCACTCATCACAAGCCTGGGTTTTATTTTTATAAATGCACGTATATGTGCTGGGTTTTTTGAGGATTCAAGTAGGCGACTCCAGCGTAACAATCTATACTGTTCACTTATTGGAATCAGCATCTCTTATTATTAATTAATTCATATTTTTATTTATTAAAGGTTTTCTCTGATCTTTGAATTTGCAGTAATATTCAACACCATCGGTAGGATCATGACGTACCTCAGGCATTGGTGATATCAAGTAGAATGATCCCTGCTTCTTCTGTGTGTTTAGATAATATAGATGTTTGAATTGTGATAAGCTATCAGGAAAAAAAACGTTCTTTTCAGATCAAATGATTTCGTTAAATAAGCACACAGCCGGTTTCTATTCATATTTGCAGCCCTTCTTCTTCATCTTCTCCCATATCACTAGATTCTTTGAAACACACAAAACATTATGTCCATTCCGCAGAACCCAATTATGTTCACATATCAAGAACTTCAAATGTTCCATTCTGAATTCTCTATTTTCACGCGTTAGCAGTGACAATGTATGTATTCACACCAGGCACGTGGCGTGTTTTCATGCACTTATTGGAAGCTGCCTTCCTTGCTTTTCATTCTTGTCTTTGGAACATTTTCACAGGTCGTGTGTATGGTGTCTTGTCCAAAAGAGAAGGTCGTGTTCTTCTGGAGGAGATGAAAGAAGGAACAGACATGTTCATTATCAAGGCAGTGTTGCCCGTGGCCGAAAGCTTTGGCTTTGCTGATGAAATAAGGAAGAGGACAAGTGGTCTGGCCAGCCCTCAGCTGGTGTTCAGTCACTGGGAGGTAAATAAATAGTTGCCATATTAAATAGGGCTATAGTTTGAAGCTCAGCAGATGGTGCTTCTCATGGAAATGTAACGTGTATTTAATATAGTATACATAGAGACCATGTATAACAATATACATAGAGACCATGTATAACAATATACATAGAGACCAAGAAAGTAAAACAGTTAAAAAGGTTACCGATTTACAAATACAAATTTAAAATAGTGGCTTATGTGTGCATGGAGGGGGAGGTATCTTTTAATATGGTCTTCCTATTTATTAATGGCTATTTTTAAATAGCATATGGGCTGTATTTTATTATTTGTACTATTCTGTCCGTTTGCAGTGTCATAATGTAATGGGGAAAGGCGGCAATATTATTCTAATTTTAAGATTTATTTTTTATAATTCCAGATAAAAAATGTTTTTTGTCTATACATTTTAGGTCTTTCAGCTATATACACCAAGTATATAGCTGAAAGTTACTTGAATGTGCACTGAAATAATTTATCATTTGCATAAAGTGCCACTGGCAACAATAGTGCTTTTCAGGAACAAGTGATTAAGAAGATATGTCATTTTTAACACATCCTTTAGTTTTATTAAACATTGTAATGAATATTGTCTGTTACCTTGTCTGTACCAAGATAATATTTACACTTGTATTCTAATATCTTAACAAACGGGTTATATATATGTTATTTATAAATAGTTTCATTGCTTTGGCTCATATATCTGACTGCTGTCTGCAGATACCATACTAATTTGCTCTTTATAAAGTTCCCCATTTTAAAATGAATGGTGGTGAAGTGTGCCCAGTTCTGCTTTGCTCTCATTAAGATAACAGCTGATCCTGCCTAGCAGGCACACCCTGCTCCCATTCCAGATGTTAGGTGTCTGTCTGGGGTAAAATAGCATTTCACAAATGAGAAAACATTGAGATTTTAAGAACACATTAGACTAGCACGGTGGGAGCTCTGAGAGATTTGGATAGGGCCGAAGGCTATGGAAAAACATAAAACCCAAATTAAATGAAATGTGTTGTTTGCTAAACTTGTGTCAATACTGATTTCTGGTGAAAATGATTTGTTTGTTGAATACTTGCTTTATATGGAAGGGCCAGCTACTATTTTGATCTAATGAAAATCATTCTAAAGCTAATTCTATTGTGTTGGTGTAATATTTACCTTTGATTTCACGTCTCTTTCAAAAACATAACTTATAATATTTCCATCTAGCAATGTTTATTTTACAGTGCTGTGATAATTCTTACTCATAATGTCACCGTCTAAGTGTTATTCCTGGTAAATCTAAACTGTCTTTTATGCCCACATGCAATCTATATAAATCCTGACATATGTTTAAATAACATTTTTCTAAGAAATGTCTTCTATATTGTACATAAAAATCCTTATTGGACTCCCACAATATAAAGTCACTCCCCCAAAGTTTATATTGCATGCAGAGTTAGCCTGTACATTGGTTGATATGAATTTACTAATCTACAAAGCCCTCAACAAAACTGCATCCACATACATATCTTCTCTCAAGATATATCCCATCTCTCATATCTTCACAGGATCCGCAACTTTATAGAGGTAGGCCCCCTTCCCCACCCTGTTACCACCCAGTCATGTTTTATTGATTGCTAAAATGGTAAAGCACTAAGTAATTTGATGGCGCTGCATATAAAAATCTCTTCTACAATTAATAAATACTGTGATTCACTGTTACTGGACTTCTCCTGTGCTGCTCCCACTCTCTAGACCAGTCATGGGGAATCTTTTTTAGCTTGGTGTGTCAGTATTCTGGAAAAGCCTGGCTTAATTTGGGTTGTGTATACATCTAGAAATATCCATTTTTTGATATTTGATGCCCTAG
>JABWIB010002607.1:5834-16371 GCA_016617825.1 Platyplectrum ornatum | reverse complement strand
TATTTACATTAGTGGCTTTTTTTTTTGTTTTGTGAATTGTATTTGAAGGTTGGTATTTAGTGCACTTGAAGCAAGCGCTAATAACTTCATCTGTCAGGTGGTTTCTGTTATTGGTTTTAATATTATTTCATGCTGAGAATAAGGTCTTACTAAAGTATGTAGAGATATACATTTGTGAATAACCATCTCTAAAAGTATCCAGTAGATGTATAAAGCACTACACTATGTACAAACAACAAACGCCTGACTCGCTGTCTCTGTCTCTTCCTCCTTCTATTGGAAGCAGAAGGTGAAGTAAGCGTGGGTGAAAACCTTCCGAAAACTATGCTTCACCCAAAATGTCTTGTTGTGTCACCTCTGTTATGCGTGTCATTGGTTCGTCATCACCCATTAAGATTATCCATTGCACTCCGAATATTCAAGATCTTTCTTACAACTCCCCCCTCCAGACAAGCTTACTAATGCTGCGTTCAGATTGCCTGCAGCCAAAAAAGCCTCAGGCAAAGCCGTCGCTGGAAGCCGCCGAAATCGGCGGCTTCCAGCTAAAAGCAACACAGGAAACGCCGGCTTCACAGTGAAGAAGGGGAGGGGACCTAAAAAGACTGTGATCGTAATGATCACATGTCTTTTTAGTCCAATCGCCTCCCTTCATACGCGCTGAAGCCGCCGATCGTTAGGCGCCGTTTTGAACACTTTTACCATACAAACAGGCCGGGCTATTGTGTGATATAGAGCACTTCCCTCAATGTATCAAGCACCAATATACACAGAACTACCAACTGCTACTGACCATACTACCATAATGCATCACATATAGGATTATGCAGTAGAACCCAGTGGCAAGTCATGTGGTGATGATGATGATGTATATGAATCATTGAAAACCATGTACCAGAACCTAGGCAATACAGTTTCAAGTAATAACATCCCACCTGTCTGTAAAGTACAGCTGGATGCTAATATATTACTTAGTGTTTTATACACAGCACTGTTCTAATAAATCTAAATCATACTATGATATTCTTTGCTTCAGATGTCAAATATTTATGGCTCCAGAGGTCACTGCTATTCTCCTTATTGTTTTTTTTTCTTTATATTAAAATAGATTCCATCTGTCATTTCAAACAAGTCATTAAACTTGTGTGTGACACCTGACATTTCAAAGACTAATATATTTTCTTAATAAAATGGTTCATATTGTGTGCACTCGCCTGTATGCGGCAATGCATTTGTCTCCAGAAGAAGTATAGTATTATGTGATTGGTGAAGTAAGAAGCGTTATTTGTAGCAGACCGGGAGACTGTAACATACCTTAGAAAACCCTCATGCCTGTATTACATCAGTCTCACAGCTTCGGTGAGATTATAAAGGATATCATTTAGGTTCTGTCCCCGAGCAGTCATAACATTAAGCAACTCCTGGTCTTGGCGGTGTAATTGTGATGGCAAGTGCAGTATGGCTGAAATATCTCTCATTTATAAGCTCACTTACAATAGAAAGTCACAAAGGTTTCTTTGTACAGTATTTCTGCATGTTGTACCAAAACCAAGTCTTTGAAATGTCTGAAGGACAGACCCCAACATGTGCCAGTTTCATGCAGTGTGCTGTAAGATAATGAAGGCGCAGGATTAAGCTGGGTGTGTTCGATGTCATGCTATAATCTCACCAAAGTCTTTTATGTTACAGTAGAGAATAGTAAATCTTATCCTTTATTTATAAACACATTATTATTTTCAGTATCTATAAGGTGTTTCTGTGTTCTTTGTTCTTTGGTGACATACAGATAGGTTATTGGGGACATACAGATAGGTTATTGGGGACATAAAGATAGGTTATTGGGGACATACAGATAGGTTATTGGGGACATACAGATAGGTTATTGGGGACCTACAGATACGTTATTGGTTTTATGTTGAAAAATCTGAAATAGCAATAGCTTGTATGAATTCTTTATGATTTCACACACCAGTGTCAGAGCAATAGCCTTTGGGCCCTATAGCTATTTGGTAGAATATAATGACCAATGACTGTTTGTCATTGGGTCTGCTTTACTGAAGCTCCGTCTACTTATCAGTTTGTCTGCATTTCTGGTAACCAATTGTAAACTAATGGGTCTAAGAGAAACTGTGTAAAGCTGCAAATAAACAATGCCATTGCCGGTGATCCTACTTAATTCCCTAATTACCTTGTAAAATATACATCTACTGGTAGTATGATGGTACCTAAGTGCATTTCTGATTCTATAAAACATAATGTGTATGTACACTATATGTTCAACCTGAAGGGCCACTCACATGTCAGAGCACAGAGTGCCCCCTGTAACCATTTATATATGTATGGTAATAAGTATAATTAGTGATATTATGTCTTGGGGACATTTTTCCACTAGTTTTTGTACCCTCAAACACTGAATGCATTTATAGGTACACCAGGGTTGCCTACTTTTGCAAATGGATTTCAGGGAGATTGTGACAGGTGCTGCACAAAAGGGGTGTAACTTGTGCCACCAAAGGGGTGTGTCCTGTGGATAGCTCCACCCATGGGTGTGTCTAGCTCTGCCATGANAANTANTTCACAATANAAATAGCAGCATCAGTATTTATTATTTCTTAAATTGTCAGTAAATAATCACTTTCGCTATTTATTGTGAATAGATGTANATAGGAGAACCAGTAACTTCATTATCTGTATAGAAATAGGACANANTNNNTNANTTCTATCATNATAACACAATGTNTTTTTCAACTGAATGAGCATCAGGGAGATTATCCAATACTTCAGGGAGTCAGGGAGATCACCCACTTTTCAGGGAGACTCCCTGATATTCCGGGAGAGTTGGCAACCATGAGGTAGATCACAGGAATGGCATGTTCTATTGGGGCCTTTTCCATGAGATTTTTTGATTTATACATCATCAATTAAATATTGTAAGTTTAAAGTTTTTCCTTGGTTAACTTTGATATGCAGCATTAACCTCATTTATATAGTTGTTTTGTGTAGTTGTGTTTTTAGTCATTTGCTGAGCACTAAACTGAGGAATTATGACATTGTAAGAACTGCGACTTCCTAGGGATTTCCCTGGCGGAGATAGCTATTCTGGCTGACCTGCCCTTATAACATTGCTGATATTCATGTGTAGTAGCTTCTTTTTGTTCAGAAATCTCTTTAATAATGATGAAAACACTGAGTTTTGGTTTTGAATGTAGGCAGTGACCTGGTTACTTAAGTGATTGCTATGGAGGATGTGGCTGCATGTGACAGCTGTATTGTTATATCATTTAGAAGCTAATAAGTGCTGAGGACTGATGTCGGATGTCTATTGAAATGGGGCAGAGAAGTGATGCTGTTATTTGCATCTATGTAATATATACATTAGTTTCCAGCTTCTCTGAGCACAGGCTTTGATTACTTAGTGTGATCTCATTGTCAGTCATGTTCTGTAATTTGCCCCCGACTTCCTGCGGGTAAGCAAGGATTTAGTGCCTTGGATAGTTGACGTTTGGTGACATTTCGTATTCATCTTCATTTCATTTACTGTTACATCCTAGACATAGCGGTCTGTTCATTACATTTGCCGCGCTCATTACAGCTTATTTAAGGAAGAAATGGTGTGAATTCAATGCAGGTTTTAAGAAAGATGTTCACAAAAATGATGTATATTTACAATCTGGAGCCAATTAGTAAATCTAGGACATGTATGTGAAATGTTAGTGAGCCAGACAGATATCTTCAGTAAAGGTACAGCCAAAGGTTAGGTTAAGACTTATTGTACTGTAGTTAAATGACTACATTCAGAGTTTGGAAATAAGAGCAAATTATGTATAAAATGACATCTGGGTAAATCCATGTTTCATTTCAGTGGGGGCAAATTTTCTTATGCAAATTTTATTAGACTTGAGAGGTGACTCTTCCTAGCCATAAAACAGTTTAAAATGAATTAATCAGTGTCTGTATGTAATAAGCAACATATTCCTGATTCCTGTATTGCTTGCCGTACAGTCTGTCCCGATAAGTGGAGGAGAGCTGGTTATGTTCCCATTCTCTTCTCTACTGGACGGGACATGATTGATAGGAGCAGCAGCCAATGGCCCAGACGCTGCTGTATGTTGCACACTGGTCTTGCTTGATTCATATCGGCTGTGTTAAGAGGTAAGTAGGTGTCGCTGTATGTGGGAGGGTATAAGGGACAATGGTATATGGGTTTTTACTGTATTTACATGTTCTGTCACTAGTATGTAGGCTAGTGATAAACCCTGCAGTAGTGTTTACAACAGCTGTTACACTGTTTACATTGACCACTGGTTCTCTGAGAGTAAAGGGGTCACAGTGCAAGTCTCTACCATGTGTAGGTTTAGTGTTATGTGAAGTCCACATAACAAGATGGTCTTAAGTTACTGCCAGTACATAACTTTCTTCTGAGTTCTCTGCTACAGTAGTGACTGCATGCAGGAGTTTATCTCTGTTTATAATGAGAAAACAGGGTATCTGACACATAAAGCCACACCACAGCCCAATATCCAGAAGAGAGGACACTATGAAAGGGCAGGATCAATAAAAATAAAACAAGGTAATATAAACGGTAGGGGAAGGAGCAGGGTGGAGGGAGAGAATAAATGGGAGAAGAGGGGCCAAGGTGGAACGTTCAGGATGGTGGATGGAAGGGGAATTGAGGGGACAGGTTAAGTGGGGTTGCTGCAGGGGGAGAGAGAGTGGGGGAGGCAAAGTGCAATGTTTAGTGGAGGCTCAGGTGGAAGCCACCAGGATGGTAGGACCTACAAGGTACAGGAGGGATGGGCTGATGGAGATTAGACGAAGGGAAAGAGGTCATCACGGTGATGGAGGTGGTAGGAGATCTTCTCCATGCTTGTGAGACATTTGGACAGTTTTAAGAGAGAGTCACATTTGTCAGTGAGGTTTAGTTAAAATAGGGGTCGGGCTTATCTTTCCTCTGGGATTTCAAATGTTGGGAGCTATAAATAAATACAAATGATACTTCCTGCCTGCAGAGGATGAGGTTCATTTGACTCCCTCTGCTGTGCAGTATGGTCTTACCAAGGTCTAACGTTCTACCTGATCCAGGAACAGGATTTGCATTTATTTTTTATTCCCTTTCATGTCATAGAAAGAGGCTGCATAGGTTGCTTTGAGACATGTACAAGTGGTTTTCTCCTGGCTGCAGCTCCCATTCTATAAGTCCATCAGTCACAAGGCCCGCAGGCATGAAGAACTCCTGGCAGTAGCGGGAACATTCCTTGTTTTCTGGGAAGATAGCGAGATGTATGTATTTCAGGAGTCTGCATTTCCATTAAGAATGCCATGTGGAAATAATTAACTATATGGAAGTGTGAAGACCTCATTGACTCTGCTATTTACCTCTGTTACTGAAATGTGAGCCTTTAAAAGGAGAATAACATATCGTGCTTTAAGTACAGTTTATTATTTTATTGAATGTGGAGGGACACATGTGGACATAAGTTATTCAGCCCGCAGCCTAATTTCCTTATATTTATTGACTTAAGGTGGAACCTCCATATTGATTTCTTGGAATAGGCAGAGTAGAATATTGTCTATAGCAAAATACTTCAATTGGCCAGATTAGCAAGTACAATGATAGACTTGCTTATATTAATTTTTATAACATAGCTTTAATACACACTAAACCATAACATTTCAAGCTAAATATACTGTGTTCTGCACCAGTGACTGACCAATGGCATAGTTTATAGTGTGGATGGGTGTGTAAATATATATTATTATTGATTGTCATTTAGAATAGATTTTAGAATAGAATGGAATAGTCAGATGCAATCTACTCATTGCATTTGTATCCTTCCCTCTTTTATGTGACTGTTCTTTTCCATACATTTATATATAATCTGTGCTTTTAATGTTGAATACCCAGATGGATGGAAAGCCCGGATTAAAACAAATACAGTTATAAAAACAAAACAAAGGAAATCCATAGGAAACATAAAGGGACAGCTTTTCCAAAATGAAATACAATTCTGAAATGATTTCTCCCGAGCTGCCTAGTGCTTTGTACAGCGCCTGATAAAAGCCAAGCATTGAAACGTACTTATTCTAAACGTGTGCCTCCAAAGGTACACACACCAGAAACACCCCCTAAAGGAACGCTGAGCGCACACCAGGCTTTTCATGTCCCACTCTAATATCTGCCAGTGCAGAATGCCTTTGTAAAGAAACCTTTAATTGCTCCAAAAATAACACTCTGGAAATAAAGGAGGAAAAACACAGCCATTATTATGCCTTCACATTTACTTTAATCAAGTGACAAACAATTATTAAAGGAGACACTTCCATCGCTGGGAGAGGAAAAATCTCAAGGGCCACAGGATTGATAGGAAACAGGCTTAGAAAGGGTGTTAGCTGATTTTACCTCCAAACAAAGGTGCTCCAGCATGTCAGCATATGTAATATTGCCTGCACAATGCTTGTCTACACATGTCATGTTCACAAACACATTTTTATTGTCATGTGATGCAGGTATAAATGATAAATAAATATATATATATATATATAGATAGATAGATAGATAGATAAATAAATATATATATATATATATATATATATATATATATATATATAATTTTTTTCCTACCCTGAATCCTTTGTTTTTGTGCTAATGCAGACTGGCCAACCGAAACGTAGCCGAGCCTTTTCTCGTTGCTAGCCAGTTATGACCTGTATGGCTTTGCATTTTATAAAGACCACCCACTATTCAGGCTATAATAATAATTAGTGTCCCCTCCGTAATAAGACCACGTAAGACGCAGACAAAGGTATATTGTGAAGGTCCATGCTGCATGTGCATAGACGTATCAGACACAGATCAGACAGGCATGCGATTATAAATGGTTAAAGAACGTGGAAGTGTCTGGGGAATGTTTGCAGTAGTTGACATGGGCTGGTGCATTACCAACGCTTGTGCTGTATCATGTATCAGGAGCAGATGCATTGTGACAGATATCCCATTGGAAAAGCCTGGTGTTTTCACTCAGCTGAAAAAAAAAGATTTGGGTAGATGTTTACGTGCTGCTAAGATTCACTCCATCTGTCCTGCTCTTAATGGTACCTGTGTGTCCACAGAGACTCGGGGGCTCCTCGCCAAGTTCCTAATTTAGCTCTGGGTAATTTGTCATTTTATGCTTTATATCACAGCCCTGTGTTTGAACACATAGATAAGACCTGAAAAGCTTTTCTCATCCATCAATCCCACTTAAAAAGGCAACATATTCTAACTCCTTATAACTCATTCTTATGTTTTCTACCTTGTTGCAAAAATGTACAAATAAAGAGATTAGAAAAAAAGACAAAAGGCTACAGCATTGATTGCACATTTATCATTTTCTTTATATTTACCATTTTGATCATTTACCATGCTGGTCGTGGTCCTCATGAGATGCTCACTGTAAATATGGTTTAGCCTTTTAAATTGTACTGTGAGTCATCTCCATAAGGGAAACATACACTGTATACTATGTATACAAAACTAGCACTGGGGTTGTTTTTACACAATTATCATTCAATAAACTAGAGTCATATTGTGTAAAGCAGGGTACAAACACATGGGTTTCCGGTGATTATTGCATAGATCACCAGTTAAACTACAGTTTTAATGGTATCTTAATGGTATGTGAAACTGAATTGGATCTTTTTATTTTATTTTTGGAATATATACAATTAATGATGCTTGGCATGCCATTTTAAATTTTGACTGAAGTTATGGGAGAGAAAACACAGATCTTCCAGTAAATAAGAGTCTAATAGAGACTTTAAATCTGTAGTAATTTAATTCATCTGATTGTTTAAAAACCAGCTACTATTTCCGCAGCTCTATCGTATGTGCATCAATGATCATGCTATAATTGGACAGTTTAAATTGCTGATCAAACAGTGAAAATAAACACATAAATACAGGTAGATGTTGTGTATGCATGAATTTACTTTTACTATAAAATAGTTTTATAGTATCAAATTTGTGTATTTAGCTTTACTTTGCTGTTCCATATACCCTTAGTGTAACAGCAAAGGCATGTTGTATAATGACACTAATGTATGACAGGAGTGTGCCTAATGTGGCCACAGAGCTTATACATCAGTATGAATTTTCTTTCAGCAGCATAAGACCTTTATTTATTAATAACACAATAGTAAAGGTAGTAATATGGAAGTGTGTTTTCCATTATATTCTTATAACGGACATGCAGTACTGAAATGCCTTCTGACAATTACATAGTGGTGTCTTGATTTAAATATTCCATATAGAAATCATTTCCATGAATTTATGTATGAAGTCACTTAATTAAATGTAGTGCCATCTTATAATGTGTTTTACGTGTTTTTAGTGGAATGTGTGCACTATGATGTCATAGTATAGGGAAGGTTATTAGAAGTACCACATTAGGTGACCGTGACACACAATATAACACTCAACTGTTTTTTGTTAACAAAGTTCTTAAATTCTACTTTTATGTTTTTTGTTTTTTTTTTCTGTCCTATATCCTGGTACTTTCTGAATGATTTTTTTCTTTTATCTCTTTTGTAATCTATGCTAGAACTGGGTTTCTTGTTTTTATATGGACACTGATGCGAGAAAATGCAGTACTAGCAAAACTACATTAGAATGTTGTTGCTATATTACATATATGTGAAACATAAGATATTACAGCATAGAAGAAAATATTAGCTGGATAAATGTAAATAGTAAAGCAAAACATATAATACACATTATTTGATATTAGGATTTAGTAATTTGTGCCATATACCTTTCTTATAGGGAAATGTGGACTTTTTGTGTTTATGAATTGTTGCCAATAAGGGTTGTGCTGCACTTTCTTTGGCAGCTTTTCATTTACACTTGTTGGGCCTGATCTAGACCCCCTGTTCCTATAAACCAAATGGAATTAATAGGGGGTTTAACAGGATCCAGAAGGGTACGAACCTGCAACTGTGGATCTTTAGGCACTTACATATGTATACAGTACAGCCATGCACATTGCAGTTACTTTCTCTGATGGTGACATTGACAGGAGAATCTTGCAGCCGATTGGGCCCTTTGTTTGAATATAAGGGATATGCAGCCAAGATATGTAATAATGTGTTTAATAGTGGTAGTTGGTTTTTCACCCAGAATTGCAGATTGTGTTGAATATATTTCATTTGTCATGCGATATTTCAGACACTGTCATTTACATTTGTTGTCATATCCTTCCTGGCCGTAAAAAGAACGAATCATTTACCTCTATACATTAAGTTTGCTTTGAAATGTTGTCTATATGCAAATAAAGCAGCCACCATCTTCTTATACATACCGTTAGTTGTCTGTGACTAATTTTGATAATGGCCTAATCTATAGCTAATAATGTAATAGTCATATGATGCCTTTGTTACAGATAAATAGGATACATTTGATCAGTGTGTACTTTGTTATCCAGTCTGCTGAGGTACGTGAGGTCACACAGGAAAGCCTATTCTTCCCTTTATCCCCTGCTGTTGGGATGTGATGATAACTTTATACCCCACAGTCAATGAGGAGGGAGCAGAGAGGAGCACTGGGCTTCCTTGTCTGTGCCTGTCACAGAGATCTGCATGGAGAGCTGGAGGCTCTAGTGTGCTGAGGAAGGGTCTGTGGGTGACTCCATTGTCTACAGTTGTTCAGCCCTAAATGGGTAGAAGACTAAAGTTGCTATTTGGTGCATGTTGTTTAAATTGGGAATTCTGACCAGATGATTCCATTGTAGTAATGGGCCAATAGGCTTAGCAACAAGAGAGTTCCCTAGGTATAGCTGGTCAGGCCACATGGATTGTTATTCTGAGTAAGTGGCATGCCCGAATAAGCTCCTCTGCCATACTAATGCTATTAAGTACAGCCTGGAGAGTGAGTATGTGCACGGGCATTAAGAAATTACACTTTATGCTTCTAATAGGTTGCTAATCACTAGAGAGAAAATCATTAATGGCTGGCAAATACAAATATACTCTGTTAGAATTGTGGCTGGTTAGTTTTCCCCTTCAGAGACCGAGTCTCATGGGCATTGTTTTCCTGTTTTCTGTATTGGAAGTGTCAGAGTAGATTTACATAACCGCCTGTGCTTTGCATTAGGGCTGAGGCTGTTAGCACTGTTAGCGTTTCCCTTGTTTGAATGTTTTGTTTTAAACCTAAATGTGCATGTTTTTGCTAAGCTATGTTCATTTCAATTAATATGAAAAAATAAGTTTAAATGGTAAAGTAAGCACTCCATTGCAGCGGCTGAGCTTTGGCGTGTCTGAACACACAATCCGCCGTTCAGCCAATCCTCCCTGGCAGTGATATTTTCTTGTATTGTTTCGCCAATGTACTATAATGGACTTTGCAGCTGATTGACTGACCAGTAAAGCTAGGTACACACGATAAGATAAATTGTTCCAATCGAAAGATTTTTCAAGAGTGGGTAAAACCATGTTGAATTGCAGGGGAGGTAAATTGAAATAATTACAATNAGTATTACAGGTGAGAGATGATGTTTCCAGCACAAGT
>JABWIB010002606.1:49726-66305 GCA_016617825.1 Platyplectrum ornatum | reverse complement strand
GAGATACACCATGGACAATACCGGGGATACACCATGGACAATACAGGGGATACACCATGGACAATACCGGGGATACACCATGGACAATACAGGGGGATACACTGAGGTTTTCTCTAAAATAATTCAATATTGGCCCGATGGCCGCTGGAAAGGGGCGGGACTTTGGTGGAATCAGGGCGGGGCTAAAGTGGAGCCGTGGGACATAGAACCTGTTGTTAATTTATTTCAATCCCACCACTGTCAGATACCCCTCCCTGCACCCACTACCCTCCAATTTTCTGCATCGCTATACAGAGAACACGTCAAACCCCTGCACCTACACCCAATTCTTAGACAAGTCTTAGACAAGCCTTATTTGTAATTTGAAAAATATACTTTTCTGGTTCTGGTTCTTAATATGGTAACAGATCAATATAGTCTGTTATTTTTTAATTTTTGTTGGTTTGTAAAATACAATACAAAGTCAGATGCAACGCAACATTGTCCAAGTAGAGTGCGTACAGAGCACCGAAACAGTCATCAGGGGACAACTTTGTGTAGATATGTGTGAAGGAGATAGTCATGACTATCAGTGAGACCTAGGAGAACAGTCAACGGCCAAAGAGTACAGCAGAGACGGGGGAGTCTGAGATCCACCAACAGGGGAGTCGAAACCAGAGGCAACTATCACAACAGAGTAGAAATAAAAAGAAAAAACAAAGGGAAACAAAGGAACTTCTGTGACAAATGAACAAAAACTAGAATCTTTAATAAAAACAACACAATGCATAAGCCGCATTCTCATACTTTTGTACTGCATTTGGAAAGTTAAACACGAACACAATAGTTCGGGTTGGGGAATCCAGAAATAGATTTAGAAATGCCCTTTGTCTGGTGCAACTATTTTGTCATAAACTTATATCTGCAATTACTGTACATTGACTTTGTCCTTCCCTCACCACAAAACCCCCCTCTGAACGCAAGCACTCGGAGCAGTAACTGGCGCCCGGGTTTTGACCGCCGTAATTGCGCGCGTGTCTGTTTCGAGTTTATGCAGTGGAACATTTTCGATGTGGAACAGACCCTGAGTTACACAGAATAAGGTCATTATTTCAGTCGCCCGGCTCAGAAGCCTCCTATCAGCCGCACTTCAGATTAGAGGACAAATAAACGCTTCACTGAGTTGCAGCAGCAGAATGATTTCAACATCAACTCTTCAGAGGAGACCGCGTGTACAAGGACTTCATGGGAAGATTGCTGCAAAGAAATCACTACTGAAGGAGAGAAATAATCAGGAAAGACTGGGGACACTGGCATTAGATGTCACGGCAAAGCCAGAATTCGATTGTTTCTAGTTCTTAGGTTTTTTTTTTAGTTCTTAGGCTGGCCATACACTATAAGATAAATTGTTCCAATCGAAAGATTTTTTTCTAGAGTGGGCAAAACCATGTTGAACTGCAGGGGGGGTAAAATGAATGTCAGTGTGTGCATGCAGGGAGAATACACTGTTATTACACTTGGGCTGGAGGCATCATCTCCACCTCTAGTGATTGCAATGAATTCAATTTGCCTCCCCTGCAATTCAACATGGTTTTGCCCACTCTTGAAAAAATCTTTCAATTGGAACAATTTATCTTATAGTGTATGGCCAGCTGCTGTAAACCAGAGGTGGAAGACATAGGAAATATGATGGCAGTCTAGGACTCCCTAAGATCGAGGTCCCTAGGGGACGTGTTCTGGTCCTCATCCACCACCAGCATTGGACTCGCCCGCCGGGGAGCTGTGCTATGCTGGCAGGGCCGCCATCAGGGGGGACATCCGGTCCTACGGCTGCCTGTGTTGTGTTGTTAATTTTATGTTGCCGGCCATTTTGATTATATTAGGTAGGTAAAAAGACAGAAAAACTGTAGCTAAAATGAAAATAAATTCAAATTTGCAGTAATGAAGCGACCTCAGCCTGTGATGTTATGGCCGGGAGAAGCTTTGTAAAAGAGATGAATACGTCGCTGTACAGATATCGTTCAATGTGATGATGAATGAGCCTCTGAAGAACTTTAGCACCGCACAAGTCCCACCGGATGGAGAGACGTGTGGAGGATTAATGTACTGATGTTTCATTAGATAGAATGGCTGCTTGCTCCCCGGTCTGCATTAACCTCACATGTATTTCCATCGCTTAGATTTTCCATACATGTTAAATGTCACATACATCCAGTCTATGCAGAGCAAACACAATAGAAAGAATCAGCATCTGACACAATCCCCGACCTCTGTATATTCGGAGGTGCAATCTACTTAACATTCAGTAAGTCAGACATTAGTCACAAATGTGAACTACTGAATTTGGAATTAATTCATATTTTAGGACAAGTTGAATTCATTAATTTGCATGAATGTATGGTAGAGAAAGTTCACTGTATTAATATAAATCCCTGTGCTTTTTTCTTTACATACATTTTTTATACAGGGGACTATAGCGGGGTTGCCAATTTTTGCTTCTCCCTCCTCATGAAAAACAAAAAGACGTCAACATGGGGGTTGGGCCTAAAAGATTAATTTATGCAAATCATGCCTGAAGCCTTGTCCCGGGTATGGTCCCCGGTAGCAACTTCTATTCATAGGGTTACTAAGGATGGAAGGGACAGGGCTGGTGCTAGGTCTGTGGGTGGCCTAGGCAGACCTAGCACAGTGCCCCCTCCAGCTCAGAACAAGTTAAACGTGACGTCACGCAACATTAAAAAACATTGAGGAGGGCGGTGGCGATGTAGTAATAATGCCATCCGCCCTCCTGAACAATAATAAAAATTTGTACTATTTTTTTTATGATTTTTTTTTTAATTACCGCCCTGCTGCCGGCCCGCCCGCCAAGTCGTCCACCTAAAGTCACCCAATGGGCTGCCAGCCCTAGGTAGGGACTTGCTGTCATCAGGGCTTGAGGAAGTGATTTTCAATTAAACACTGCCTCAAGCTCCGGTTCTGGAGCTTTGTCTGCTCTCCCGGGATTCCAAGAGCAATACCTGAAATTCAAACATTCCAGTTGAGTCTACAAGCCTGTAATATGGTCGCACAGTTGTTAGCATTGATGCCACACAGTACTTGGTATAGTAATTAGGGCTATCAGCTAGGCTGAGTAGTACATGTAACATTTATTTATTATAAACCAACAAAGAAAGTTGTGCACTGACTGTCAAGAAGACATTTTATCTATCAATAGATCCGGAGTGGCAGGAATGGTAATGAACGTATATAAATCACTGAGAGATCTTAGGACACACTAATGTCAAAGATCAACCAAAATAGACCATTATAAGCTGCACATCCTAAAATGTATTTGTTATGTATTTATTAACAGGTTTTTATATAAAGCGGAATCAGATTACGTAGCTCATCAATAAGACGTGACTGGGTGGTCACAGACACAATAGGTGGGAAAACATTGGGGGTTTCTTATAAGTTGCATCAGACAGGACAACCGAATCTTATTGTACAACCAAACCGCATTGTAGCGCTACAGCTGGGTACACACCTTTATAAAAAATCAGGGGGATTGCAGGGAGACTGAAAAGTGGGGATGCTGCCCATAGCAACCAATCAGATTCAAGCTCTTATTTCATTTTACATAATGGAGATTGTGAGCTCGAATATGTTTGGTTGCTATCAGCAACATCCCCACTTTTTAATCTCCCAGTAATATAATTAAATAACTCATGTAAGACAGCTGTCTCCACCTCCTCTGAAATCACCTGTACTACCCCAGTACACATGTTATTAATTATTATTATTATTATTATTATTATTATTATATAACATATATTATATATTATTATTATTATTTTACATATATTATTATTATATTACATATATTATAATATGTTATTATTATTATTATTATTATTATTATTATTTCGTTAACATCCCACAAATCTCACAACCCCCTTTAAATCTACCTTATCCCCCCCCCCCATCCCAGCTTCACCCCTGCTCACAAATTGCCAGTGATGGATACACAATTAGATGCCATTAAGTATTTAATAAGCTTTTGATGCTCTCTCATGTTTCAGGCCATGCAATGCTGGCTTCTGCGCTGTAGAAATATTTATCTGTATTTCATACAGAATGAATCACAGAAGTTTATTTTCCGCGTCCAATTATTGCAATCATAGTGGAATGTTTTATTGAAATGCCGATGATATGCAATGGAAGCGCGAGCTATCCGGACGATGGAAGGGAATGATTTCTATATTAGTCTCAGTCTCACAGCATCCGGCACGGCCGTGAACAGTCCACAAATTGCAATGATGGCCGAGCGCTGAAATCCACCGCGGTTCATTAACATGGAATTTTAACTACTGAGTATCCCGCTCTAACACATGTTAATCAACACTGGCATAGCGATCGGCCCTGATTACCAGGTGCTGGTATCAGCCGGCGTCACTAATCAATGAAACGGATTGAGGTCTGTTCTGGCTGCCAAAATGTGTCGTTTTCCCTCTCCGGGCTGATTAAACGGCCTGGAAGGGAATTAACGTGGAATCTGTCATGTTTTGGGACAGCGAGAACATATTTAAAGGCTCAAAAAATGTCTTTCTTTTCAATGTCTTTTTAATGAAGTTATAGAGCAGATGCAACACGGTCATAGATATGTCCATGTACAGACAGGGTAGACCAGGGTGTCACCTGTGGTTGCATCCTGCCATGTCACCTGTTGGTGTGTCTATCTTTCCGTGTCACCTGTGGGTGTGTCTATCCAGCTGTGTCACCTGTGGGTGTGTCAGTCTTGTTGTGTCACCTGTGGGTGTGTCTGTCCTGCTGTGTCACCTGTGGTTGTGTCTATCCAGCTGTGTCACCTGTGTGTGTGTCAGTCTTGTTGTGGCACCTTTGGGTGTATCTTTCCAGTCATGTCACCTGTGGGGTCTCTATCATGGCATGTCACCTGTGGGTGTGTCTGTCCTGCCGTGTCACCTGTAAGTGTGTCTGTCCTGCTGTGTCACCTGTGGGTGTGTCTGTCCTGCCGTGTCAACTGTGGGTGTGTCTGTCTTGTTGTGTCACCTGTGGGTGTGTCTGTCCTTCCGTGTCACCTGTGGGTGTGTCTGTCCTGCCATGTCACCTGTGGGTGTGTCTGTCCTGCCATGTCACCTGTGGGTGTGTCTGTCCTGCCGTGTCACCTGTGGGTGTGTCTGTCCTGCNGTGTCACCTGTGGGTGTGTCTGTCCTGCCGTGTCACCTGTGGGTGTGTCAGTCTTGTTGTGTCACCTGTGGGTGTGTCTGTCCTGCTGTGTCACCTGTGGGTGTGTCTGTCCTGCCGTGTCACCTGTGGGCGTGTCAGTCTTGTTGTGTCACCTATGGTTGTGTCTATTCTTGCTTCTAACTTGGCCGGCTTAAGGTCTATTTGGGCCAAAGGGTAAATGGAACCTTTTTTAAGATTCCCATGGTTTGGCCACAAGTTCTCAAGACATAGAATTAGATCCAGTCTTCAAAGTGGAAAACACTCACTCAAATATTAAGGAATGACAGGACTGATCTCCGACCTAAGCGAATACACCAACATATTTCCTAATACAGACACATATACTATGCTTACTGGTGCAGCAGCCCTGATCTGATCCAGACCACAGTCATTTAATACATGCTTGGAAATGAAATAAGAAAAGTAGAAGTAAACTAAAAAACTAAAAACATTTCTATTAATACTTCCTTTGATAAATCTTCCTTTGATAAAGATAGAGGATTTCCACAAGCCACATGCAAAATCAACAAACGCTCTGATTCCCGGTTACAGGACTTCTCTCGGGCTGCACACGCTCGCTGGAATACTACTTAACATGTTATACTCTGCTTATAACAATTCACCCACAATTTCTGCCACTGACACTGCTGGGTGACTGGATCACACAGAGCACTGAGCACTTTTACCATACAACCTGGCTGCTCCATCCATTATATAATAATAGCACTTATACTCCTATGTATCAATCCCCAATATCCTATAGAATGTAAGCTTGTGAGCAGGGCCCTCATCCCCACCCATTCTGTCTGTTACCACCCAGTCATCTTATTGATTGTTAAAATTGTAAAGCGCTACGTAATCTGATGGCGCTATATAAAAACCTGTTGATAAAAAATGTGTAAATGATAATAATAATAATAGTAATAATAGTAATAAACATAATAATAATAATAATGATAACAGAATAAGAAGAATATAATAGAATTAGCATTCCAGTGGAATAAAAATTAATGCACAATAAGAACCTGAGGACTTTCGTCATCGCAGTAACATGATAGTCACCGAGTGTATCCCACTCACCGCACTCTCCTGATCTGTATTCCCTCCCCGCAGTTGGCTGTCTTCTCCTCGCTGTGGAGTTTGCAGGCAGACCACGGCTCGGTCACCCACGTGTACTGATTGCATTCATTATAGCAAGGGATGGCCTCGTACACCTGTCAGGAGACACAGATTTGCAGCATGTAAACAGCACTAATCAGTGTATACAGCTGTCACATTACACTTGTGCATGCAGGAAAGCGCTGTCTGTTTGTTTACACACCGGATCCAATTACAAATATTTCACAGTGTCTGCAAATCCGCCCACATAACTCATTCACACAGTGCACCAGGTCCAGACTTTACGTACTATTGACTTACTCACGAGTGGGTAAAGCCATGTTAAATTGCAGGGGGGGGGGGGTAAATTCCATTAATTGCAATCAACATTACAGGTGAGAGATTATGTTTCTAGCACTAATAAGTGTAATAACAGTGTAACAGTAACGCTGGTCAGTATCTGTGTGCCAAATGCCACAATAAAGTATTCTCCCTGCATGCACACACTGACATTCATTTTACCCCCTGCAATTCATCATGGTTTTACCCACTTATGAGTAAGTTGTGAGTAAGTCAATAGTAGGTAAAGTCTGGGTCTGGTCCAGTGTGATGGTCCATCTTTGGATCCTATCCAGATACTAAATATTGATCAAGCTATTGCTAATTTGGGACGGTATCCAGATTTTACCTGTTGCATTTCCATTAGACCTGATCCAGTTCCAGCAGACGTACAATCCATAGAGCCCACCTTCACATTTCTAAGTCATCCTCAATTAAAATGAAGAAGACTGAGAAGTCTGGGTGAGAGGTAATGTTATGATTACGAACGCATAAGAATTTCCCCCCACATTTCGGACATTGCTCTCAGAATCCTTGGAGAATCTTCCGGATCAGTGACTCACATTAACGCTGCCCCCAGCCCCGAGCATTACTAAGGATGGAGGGGCTTGATGACATCAAGTCCTGCCTCCACCACAGTAATCCTATGTATGATTTGATTTGGCAGGGGGTGCATGCAGTGTAATGGTGCGTCATATCGCCATGTATAACATTTGTACCATTTAGAAGATACTTTCACTACATCTATGTCGTACAGCTCCTAATGTGAATAGTGAATGGGAGATATAAGCCCCATTTATCTCATGGCCGCTGGCTGACAGCTTCTGCTGTGAGTAATGAATTGGACTGACATCACCTCTTCATTACTCACAGCAGGAGGCACCTGACATAGATGTAGTGAAATGATCTTCTAAATGGTAAGTAAACAACCTTAAAAGCCCAGTTTCGGGCCCTGCTATTTCTGACGGCAGCCCTGGGTATACGTAAAAAAATCATACCCGATTCCATAGTAGATGACTAGTACCCCCCCAAAAAAGTCCAGAACCACTGATTTACTGGTATATATCTATATACGTTTGAATATAAAACATGCAGTCGCTTGATAATTGGTTAAAGTGTGGAAATCTTTTGTTGCAGGAGGAAGCTGGGGTTTAATTTGTGCACTACCTCCGCAGACCACAATCTGGTGTTTTCCAGCATCGCAACAAAGGAATATTTATTGGGTGAAAAGTGTGAACGGAAGAAGATTTACAATCTCATCTAAGAAACAAAGAAAATGCCCTAATATAAAACATCATGTAAGAGATGCGGTCATAAATACAGTCAAGTTGTATATCACTTGACGGGAGCGGAATACAAGTCAGTGCGCAGAGACAAAACTAATGATTCCTTATGCGTTATCATAAGCCAGAGGAGCCGCAGTCACACACAAATTAACATATTTTACATTCAGACCTTGTATGGGTGACATTTATTTGCAATACTCAGTTTTTATGTAATACTTTTTTTCCTCTTTGAAGGTCTGCCAGCAACGCGCCCATCTCCAATACTTCAGCATCAGTGAGGAATATGCATTCCGGTTAGTAACCTGGTGGAATCACCACGTTCTTCTCCTGACGATCGGGTTTGTGATTAATATCGAATTGGAAGTTGAAATAAGTTTTATATGTTGGTTTTTGTTAATTTTTAGCATTTTAAAGCCAAGAGTGGGCTAGACATGCAATCCACTGCTAAACATGTTATTCTAGAGGCACAAACCTGCAGATCATGACGCTTCCTGGCTGCTCTGATTATGGATTGGGCAAACAGCCCATTGTGAGGCCATTCTTCTCATTCTCAAGCTGGATTCAGATTAAGGGTGGGGAAATAGGGTCACCTTCGAGGGTCCTATGCTCACTACTATCCCCCACTGCCATGGGCTGTGGCCAAATGAGAGCCCCTTCTCCTGACTGGCCGCAGCAGTGGGGGGACTGGAGTTAAGGGGGGAACAGGCGGCAAGGGACACTTGAAGACTGTGGGACCCGGTCTTAAGTGTCCCATGGCACAGAAAAATGAGAAAATCTGATCTCTTGATCTGCTCCTAATACCAGTATTATAGGTTGAATCCCGAGGGGCTCCTAATATAGCTTGATCTTGGGCCACCACTGGATGGACACCACCTTAACATTTCCGATCCGTCTCCACTTAAAATGGTGTATAGAAATGTGGATCATTTGGTCACCAAATCCCTGCCTATAGCCACACATCTCCCCCTCAACCTTTGATGCTTTTGGTCTTTCATGCCCTTTTATTTATTATTAATGCATGAAATATATTTCTATACATATATACTGTAAGTCTTTGAGGAGTAATAAATACACGTTATATAATGTGTCTTTATAAAATCTCTATAACTGATTTACTTTAAACATATTATTCTACTTTTTCTTCATAATTGTATCAAAACCTTAGTTTCACGCGTCAGTCTCCGGCTTCGAGAAATAAAATATATGAGATAGAATATATCCATGTCTCGGATACAACCTCCATCATTAACCTTCTGAAGACTTGTACTTTCACGGTGACATTTTCATTGCAGTTCAATAGAGACGCGCTCTACAGACTTGTCTGCGCTGAGATACTTCAAAGATTGACATTTCAAGATCAGCTTTTTAACTTAAGTTCAGGTCTCGGGCTGTTGGCAGAGAGAATAGCCATCGCGTCTGATTACAGACACCACCGCATCATCTAAAAGTCAGATGCTTCTTTATCTGGATAATGAATGGGGGGGGGGCGACTGGAACGACTGTGATAGCCAGGGAATAATCCGTTATTTCTGATGTAAGAGGGAAATCACTAGTCCATGGGCTAGATTAACTAAACTGCAGAATAGGAAAAGACGGGATGTTGCCCATAGCAACCAATCAGACTCTAGCTGACATTCTCTAGTATGCAATAGGTAAGTGAGAGCTAAAATCTGATTGGTTGCTATGGTCAACGTTTCCACTTTTCCCATAGTATAGTAAATCTAGGTCCAAATGGGCAATTCATAATAAGATCCTTTCACGGCAGATCTCCAGGAAGCCTCCCGCTGTGAGTAATGAATACATAACATCAACCTCATTCACCTCACTCACTCTGGTCAAAGGCTCTGGCTTTGAGTAATGGATTGAGCCGACATCGCTGTTTCATTACTCACAGTGAGAGGCTGTAGTGAAAGGATCCTCTAAATGGTAAGTAAACCGCCCTATCTGCTTTTTCCCAGGGAATATGGATGCTATACATGGCATTTTTATGTATATCATGCTTTTCCTGTAATCAACCTGTATTAATAAGCTGTCAGTACTCATTTACAGAGTGCCGAGCGTTGTTTTAAGCTGTCAACCACGGACGGCTTGCTTACAGCCCCCCCCCCCCCTCTACTCCAGACCCCCTATAGTGAGGCGCCTGCATGGAAATGGGAACACTTATGCAAAAGCAGACACATAAAGTGACAATATGTCAAGTTCATGGCTAGATGCACAGCGGGGAAATGTACTTGAAAATGATTAACGTTCAACTTTGACAATCAAACCAATTTGTTTCTATGTTTAACGAGTGATCAAGATTTCTGTCAGTTTGCAGGTTACAAAGCACAATGGTAAAGACCCAGCAATCCAGCGGCTCTGGAATAGGTTGTGTGCTTTGAGATTATTACAGCAGAAGCCTGAGCTATTATTACTTACATCGAGTGCACCATTGCATTAGGACTTATTCGAGTGTTTGACGACCAAACTGTATTGGATTGTACCTGCTATACAGATTTGAAGAACTGGATGGTGACACCGGTGAGAGATGGGGGGGGGTGACTTGGAGACAAACATGCAATTCTGTTCATGCAGTTCTGAGCCAGCTGCGTGCAATCCATAGGTGCGTAATGTACGGGCACAAAGTACCCAAGTTCAGTGTGATTATGTGACCCTATATATTGTAGGTACAGAGTAGTACACTGTAATGTGGAAATAGAGGTTTTGAATAAGGACTTCTGTCGCCATGTGAATGCACTAAAACAGCATAAAAATTGAAGTAAAAAAATGACATCATATTGGGTATACTATTAATAGGTTGTGTAGTGGACTAATGCTGGCCATACACCAGGCCGACAGAAGGGGCGACTATGCGCGCTCCCGTAGTCGCATATCGCATCGGTGAATCTTGCCATGATTCATGAAAATCGCAGCTGATTTGGCACATGCGATGTATTGGAGCGATACATCTTACTGGTGTATGGCCAGCATTAGACTGGCGTGGTTCATTGTTCCTGTTGTCCTATTTGAACAGGGCAGTTCCCAGGAACAGGCAGCCGGAAAGAAGAGAGATATCTAGACAAATCCCTGGCTGAAGAGCCGTCAATTCCCTGAAGGCAGCGCTTACCCTATTCCTCAGCCTAACCTCTTCCATTACCTTAACCTTCCCCTTACTGCAGCCTAACCCACCCCTTATCCAATCCATTCCCTCAGTGCAGCCTACACCTCCTCTCCTATGCTGCCTCCCCTTCCAGTCTCCATCACTTCTCATGTATTTAACCTCCGTTGGGTGATGCTGCTCCCGATGTCTGTGCCGTCTTGTAGGGTCCAGTATAGATTGTACGTAGTAAAAAGAGTGCAAAACTTACCAAAATATGAATATTTTGGAATACTAACCCATTTTCGAAATACAGACGCCATTGAGCTGTCGCCTATTTTTATCTTTCGGACCATACAATAATTCCGCTTTGACCTGACCAGTGGCTGGTGTGCGGTCAATTCTGGATCATGGGCCAGGAAGCGGATGAGCAAAGGAGGGGGGGGGGGGGGGGGGGGAGGGGGGGGGGGGGGGGGGGGGGGGGGTGAGAACTGGTATCCCCTCTTACATACTAAACAGACTTTAGCCCTATCCCCTTTATCCGTGTTCTTCATATAAGTAGGTATCATGTCCGCTTACGCATCATAAGATGAAAACCTCGTAGAGACTGCCTTGCGGTCTCCTTGCTAACACTTTCTGTATAGATCGGCACATCTACTGATGTCAGTGATTAGCAATAACATTTATGTGACTCCGCAAAACCAATTCTAGATATGCAGCCAAGAGGTTCTATTTAATTATTGACTATAGGAAAAAACGCACTAATGATATATATTTAGAGTAAACGCTGGCTGCTAATCCTGAACAGGGTGATAAAACACCAAGGTGTCCACTGTACAGTAAGCGTTGAACACATTAGAGTAAGTGCTGGCATGTGATAAGGAAATTCATCAATCACAATTATGACACATTTTTGTATAATTTGTTAAATGACGAACCCTCTCCAAGCGCATTACTCCACGCGGTCATGGTGAATCAGTCATTTTCCTGCTGCCTCTGCAATATTCCCTCCAGTCCAATTACCAGAAGACAAAGCCATTTAGCAACATTATTTCTTACAAAGTTCCCCATATTAGACCCTTAAGATATACTTGTATTCTTATTACGCCCACGCCAGCTGCTTTAACATGTCATTTTCCAATTTGACCTCATGCAATATAAAGTACCACAGGATTTCTGAAATGACATATGAATTGTATACATTGAGATACATATATATATATATATATATATATATACACAATTGGACTTGTTTCGTTTCTTTACATTATTTATCGCAAATGTGCAAATGTGACCCAGATATTAAACATGGAATAGATAACATTTATACAAAGACATTTATACAAAGACTTTCCTAGCATGTGTACACATGTTACTCTAACTTTGGGCCAGATTCCGATCTTTAGCAGTAATGACTTACTCAAGAGTGGGCAAAACCATGTTGAATTGCAGGGGAGGTAGATTTTATTAGTTGCAATCAGTATTAGAGTTGAGAGATGATGTTTCCAGCCCAAGTGTAATAACAGTGTAACAGTAATGCTGGTCAGTATCTGTCTGCAACATGCAACAATAAAGTATTCTCCCCCCCCCCTGCAATTCAACATGGTTTTACCCACTCGTGAGTAAGTCAGTAATAACTCTTGAGGACAGTGCTGATTTGGTGTTTCTGTCCCTTCCTGTGTGTCCTGATCACTGGAGTAACTGGAGACACTTTTGTTTTTTGAATTACAATTTTAATTCTGTCTATGGCGGTGCAGTAAAAGAGGCGGGGTTAAGGTGGTACTAGGCGGACTCGGGCTGTGGGTGGGTGGAGTCGGGGCAGACCCAGGCAGGACTTATTTATCCCATTTTGGTCCTCTTTAATGTTGGGAGGTATGCAGTATCCTCCACTTCCACACGCTTGGGCCAGTCAGGAGCCCCTGCCCCTCATTGGCCATGGCAGTGGGGGATTGGAATGGAGGGGGGTGATTACTAGCGGCAGGGGACCCCTTATTTTGGGTCTGGGCTGAGGAGGCACCGGAGTCCATATACGAGGTGTGGAGTCTGTAGACTGCACTTCTGAACCCTTCACATTTACGCACCAACACTGCCAAAAACAGGACTGGTGCGGACAAGCACAGGGCAGTGATTCCCAAACCATGCGGCTGGGGTGCCGTGACGCTCTCATTGGGGGGCCGCGGAATGTTTATTCCAATGTGGTGCCACGTACGTTGCTAGCGCAATTTTGCATCTTGTATAGGAGCCACGAAAGATTTTATTAGGGGAGCCTTGAAAAATGATGGAGACCCTAAAGAGGCCTCCGCTAAGAGAGTTTGGGAAGCACCGGCATAAGGGCATAGCCTGCCACGAGCACACGCTGTATGTATGATGGCTACACTGTGACCTAATGAAATACTGGGAATTCAGGATCAGTCGTAGAGTTCCCATCCACAGACGGGAAATCGCTCACTTAACTCTGATCGATTTGCTGAAGGGTGCGTACAGAGAAGAATGAATACGATAGTGCGTATCCCTTTAATATGCAATTTAAATGCATTCAGACTAGATCAGAATGAATACACCTCCCAGTGTGCATAGCAATGACTCTCAATTCTGTGCATGTACAGTATACACGGTCACATGATTTCCGCAATCTTAGTTGCGGGTCACGTCCTATGTTTTTACCCTTAGGAACCAGTAATCAGATTTCCAATATTATTTATCGAAAATGATATCTAGATTCTGAGGGTTTCTATGGGCATTTTGTAGAAGAGCTTTGCCTAGTCAGCGCCATAATCTCTTGACTATTTGCAATGGAGCATATAATTGTGTGATTTGTCGGCATAACCCAGGGTCTTATATAACGTCTCGGCTAGCCCGCAGCCAGGAAATTACACAGCCGGAGAAATCAGTATTTATACATAGACCAGGGGCAAAACACAGATCCCAGGCACTGCAGATTGTAATGAGTAGTAATAAAAATCAGAATACTGTATATGAAATAACAAATCAATAGAGAGAATGAAATACCAACCTGAGCCTTGGTCGAGGTCCAGATTAGCAGTGTGCATGACAAGCGGAGAGAAAAGAGAATTATACAGCCATTAGTTTACCTGCCGCAGGATAAATCCCCCCCAGATGCTTATCGCGCATTACTCCCTACGCCTGATGTGGAGGTGATCACCGCTGCCGCGATTCCAGCGTAACCGCATGGGGTGCGCAATTCAATGATCTCATTAGGGGAAGATCTCAGCATATAAATAATTCAGGACAAAGGCTGCACAATGCGACGAGGAAAATGCGATCCCTGTTTTCTACAGAGGGGCGGAATTTATGGACCCGTCCTTTGTTTCATGTTTCAGAATTTAGTTTTGACTCATAGGGGTATATTTACTAAGCAGTGAGATTGCAGTGAGATTGGAAAGTGGGGAAAGTGGGGAATCAGATTCAAGCTCTCAGTTTAATTTTACACACTGGAGACTGTGAACTCGAATCTGATGGGTTGCTATGGGCAACATCCCCACTTTTCAATCTCACTGCAATCTCGCTGCTTAGTAAATATACCCCATAATTTATAGATCACTTGCTATTGAGACGCTCAGTCGGTCTGTCGGCCATCACGCCATTATCGGAGAGACTGACCTTGTACATGGTCTATAAAACGTAACACGTTTATAGCAGCCAATCAGATTATTTACTTAACAGCCCATCCGAAAATGCAACCCCATTGTCTCGTACATTCAACATAACGGCCTAAATTCACTAAGCAGGGAGATGTAAACGTGGGGATTTTGCCCATAGCAACCGATCAGATTCAAGCTCACATTCTCCAGTATGTAAATTGAAATTGAGAGCTTGAATCTGATTGGTTGCTATGGGCAACATCCCAACAGAACAGAGAGGGGGTGCCAATAAGGACCAGGATCAAATAAACCTTATATACCACGTTTCCACTGTGGAGGAATTAAGTAAAACAATGGAATGTTCAGGAGCTCAGTGATGTCACTTATCGGAATGCTCCTTGATTGGTCCCTGGGGTTGTGTGAGGGAGTGGCCTCTGCTGGTTGGAAGTTTATATAAGTGGCTCGACAGGAAGTGAGGTCTCATTCTTGCTGTCCGTAGCTGAAAAATTGCAGTTCCAGCAGTAACAGCTAGGTGGCGTATCTATACAGAGGGTAACCATTGTCACTGGCAGCACAACCTGTGTGATGTTGCGTACAGTATGTCTTTGACTTGAAATTTTCCTACATCTACATCCGCCATTGTTGATTTTTCTGCTTTCTTTTGCCACAATGAAGTCAGGTAGTTAATAATAGTATTAAAAGGTATTTTCATAAAAGGAATAAATAAATATTTCTATTTCGACCCAACAACAGGTTGTCGTGTCTGTTGTTTTCTTATCTTTATTTCGGGTAAGTGATATCACTGGCGCACAGGATCATTCATGTGGAGTTTAGTGGGCATAGTGGGGTTTAATGATGCAATGTTCATTGAAACGTGTTATCCTGACACCAGGACATTTGCATTAGCTCCATTACACCTTTTAGCGTCACATATCACAGCGTGCTTGACATTTCTCACTGTTATCAACAGAAAACAACTACGTATGTGTTTTATTGTGATACAAAACTTTTTCTTTTCTATATCCATATATTTCCTGTACCCTCTTAGCCCATGGCACCCCTTTCTCTGAACACACAAGCCGTTACAGGGGTTTAGCCGAGCAGCGGCTTGTGTGTTTTGCTGGGACCTTGGTGCCGCATCCCCAGGACTGGCTGGGCAGTTTCCTTAAAATGTCTATTCATAGCATCAGTATATTGTTTCTTTAACAGGGTTGCCGACTTTCAACCCCCCAGGAGAAACCAAAAGTCGGAATGCGGGGGTGGCCTTTACTATAGATGGGTGGGGTTTGATGTTATCAAATCCCACTCATTCATAGTATTGATCGGGGCTAGGGGCAGTCATTTACATAACAACTACCTAAACCCAGGTCCTGGTAATGGGGGGTATATCTCCTGGGTTCAGGAGTCAGTGATAATAATAAATAATCAATTTTGTAACAATACATAAGATTTGTAACCAATACTAATCTATACACGGTATCTTCGCGTATCACCTCATGTATTTATATAGTATTTACTGTATCAAATAACAATATATACTGTCTGTAACTTAGAAGTGTATATAATGTAACCTGAAACATATACAGTATATAATGTACTTTATAGCTGATTATACTGTTTCTTATATAAGCGGTGTGAAGTTTCCACATTTCCACAGTTCGTATTTCTGCACTGCAGCACAAATATGGAGAAGGAGAGCAATGGCTCTGGACCAGAATCCTCCTCTTCTAAAGCATAGGAACTTCTTAATCATCCCCTTCTATTACCCTAACCTTTACCCTCCATGTCCTATAGCCGAAGCCTAACCTTCTCTTCTAACAACCTGATACAGCTGACATTGAGTTATAAGCTTAATCAATGTTGAAATACCAGCATTTGTACTATAGATATGTGTATATATATATATATATATATATATATATATATATATATATATATATACACTACCTGGTAACTGTATCTAAAAGAATTTT
>JABWIB010002605.1:25652-49148 GCA_016617825.1 Platyplectrum ornatum | reverse complement strand
CGTCACTTACTGAATACTATACATCACCATTCACTGACGATTTCAGATCACTGACGAACGCTGACGATATGGTATCTCTGCAGAAATCGTCAGTTAGTGAATTCCCCCCCGGTCCATAACCGTCACAGAATATTAAGTGATATTTCTGAAGCGTATTTCACTTATTGTGTTGCCAGTAGTAACCAGCAAAATCAAATTGTTGCTATGAGCAAATCCTTTAAAGAGTAGTTGCCTATGGAACAGTTTCCTTAAATGTCTCCCATGGGGGATTGAACTGACCATCATGTCCAGCATTACGAGTTTCTAAAAAGATTTAATTAAATTGGAGGTCTCTTTCACAGAGATCACTTCTTTTCTCCACTTTCATTGTCTCTTAATGAAACTCTAACTTTACTCCCCCCACAATTCCATGCACTGTATGTGCTCCTAGTGTCGTCATGGCAACTATTCTTCTTCAATGAATACAGTACAAGAATAATTAGACAGTAGAATAAGAACTTTGGGACAACTCCTGCAATGTAACCTTTTCCACTCCATCCTTGTAAGTGAACAAAGACACTGAAATATGTTTAAATGAGCCCGGTGAACAATATTGACGCGCATGTTTGCTGGTTTAAAGGTACCTAGACATTTTAAAATGAATCCTGATTATATGTGTTACCAGCACCTAATTTATTAATACATAAAAGATGAAAGAAATTCAGAATATTGTCACATATGTCAGATATTAAAAATGATCACTAAGATTAATGTAAGACATTCACATCCACCCTTACAGTTAAAAAGAAATAAAATAAATTATATATATATATATATATATATATATATATATATATATATATATATATATATATATATATAACTTATAGCTGATAATTCAACCAGGTAGGAAACTCTCCCAGATTTCCTGGGTCCTCCGGGAGACTTCCAGATTTCGGATACTTCTCACGGTATCCCAGGAGAGTCAGCAAATGTCCCGTGACTGAGCCCTGATCGGTACCATGAATGGACAGGCTTGTTTATGTCATATCTGCCCATTAATAGCAATTGTATGGGTTTTCAGTTCAGGTGGCAGGTGGCTGAATCTTGGTTTCTCCCAGGAGGGAAAAGCTAAAAGTTGGCAAAAGGTATAGTCTTATATTGATCTTACCAGCTACACTGCTCAGTCCTTTACTGAACATTTACCACTGCGTATGTGCACACAAGACAATCCATGAAGCTACAGCTAATACATTTTGGGAAATAACAGCACCAGCTTTTTAAGATATACCACTAATCTTTAGTGTTTTAAAAATAAAAACCCTTTTATTCTTAGAGAAATCCAGATGAGTGAGAGATGTACAGTATGGGGAAGTACATATTCAGCAAAAAGGAAAATATAAATTTTAAAACGTATGCTAAATTCTTAATAGTAATTCCATCGTAGTCATTAATAAAACAGCATTTTACATACACCATGTCTAGAAAATATTGTATTTCTGATGAAAATAACTGTAATACACATAAATATCAAACATATTTTTTACCATTGATTAGAGAAGCACAAGTCTACAGGGTACATTTAAACTCTGGTTATGCTGGGATTTGCTTTGTCTATGGCGTGTATTCCAATATAAACATCTTTAAAATCATATCGTAGAATATTAACCATCACAGTTACCCTCCTTCCCCCCTCCTACTATTGCTGAATTCTTCTATTTGCCAACCTCTCAATTCTTAATGCCACTGAAGTGCTACCATTAGGCCTAGCGAGTGCCAGACCTGAGGAGTGTGTGCGTGTGCAAATTTGCCTAGGGTGTCCAGAGAACTAGCACAGACCCTATAGTGGAAAATATGAAAAATATGAAGGTGGGGATAATTATGGGATAATGAAAATATCATTGATGGGGCTAATTTCTTTGAACTGTAGGTTGTCCTGATAAGTGGCGACAGCCAGGTAAGAGTGTTATCTTGTAAAATAAATCAGACACTCTCAACAGACTACAAAGCTGGAAAAGTGGGGTAACTGGGGTAACTGGATGTCATGTAATTTGCAGTAGGCCTTTTTTGGACATAAATTTACTAAGCTGCAGGATTGGAAAACTGGGGATGTTGCTCAAAGCAACCAATCAGATTCAAGCTTTTAGTTTCATTTTACATACTGGAGAATGTAATCTTGAATCTGATGCTATGGGCAACATCCCCGCTTTTCCAATCCTGCAGTTTAGTAAATTTATGTCCAAAAAGGCCTACTGCAAATTACATGACATCTAGTTACCTGTCAGGACACACTTTATGTTATTTCATGTCATAAAAAGAAGGTTATGAACTGTTATTGTACTGCTGTGGGCAGTTCAAGTATCTATTAGTTATAGTTAATCTTATGAAATGTCAATAACCAGGACGTATCTATAAGTTATTATATCAGTGATCATGCTGAAGCCCGTCTTCTCGCACTGCTAGGAACTGTGTCTGAGCTTCCTGGGTATGTGACCAATGGGAGACAATGAGGAGTGGAGACACCTCCACTTAAAAGCAAGGGTGACGGTGCACCGCCTTTTTGAGCACCGGTCTAAACATATGAAAGGTCTCAAGCTAACGGCGGTCACTAGAATGCTCTCTGTATTGAATGGTGGTTAATTGGATGCTCTCTCTATTAGTGGTGTTCACAAGGATGCTGTCTTTTTTGGATGGTGGTCACAATTAATCTCTATATTGTTTTTTTTTTTTTTGGGGGGGGTCGGTATTTAATACTAGTAAGTAGATGCTTTATTTGATTGCAACTCTTTTATATAACACTTTCTTTTGCACTGTCTATACATAACTTCACCACGTTATATATTTGCAGTGTTCTTTCTTTTTTAATCCGCTTCCTTTTTTTTAGCCTGGTCCCTATTGTGGGGGTTTTTGTCCAGGACCTCTGATAATAAGAGTTATTCACAAAGGAAAGTTAATTAACCCAATTCATATATTAGGAGTAAGGATATTTTCCCATCCATCATTGCATAACTTCTTTAAAACCTATCAAACAGCCATGTTTATATCACATGCATGCAGATAGCATAATATATATATATATATATATATATATATATATATATTCCAGTGAGTACCATATCGTCTCATCATAACATCATTCTATACTTCACTATATAATGTTGTATGTAATAAATTCATTAATTAACATATAAAAACATATAAATGATATTATATTACTGACCACCGTTACTTCCTCTTTGCACTAATTGTCTGCATTAGACATAAACAGTTTTTTAAACAAGACTTTTACATGATGGCGGAAAAGATTGTGTTGTGGGGGTGGCAGATAAAATGAATGTATTTGTGTCTGCATTACTTTCTGTAATGACCTAGAAAAATACTCTTGCTAATCATAGTGCTAGAGTGCTGAAATTTGTGGCCTCTGTAAACTGCTGTTTAAAAGCTAAAATAACTGCTTATGTAATGGGAAGACAAAGTAATAAATATTGTGTAAAACACGCTGTAAAGCATATTTTAAAAAATGATTTGCAATTGAGAGTCCATTAAGAGCATTTACGGAGGCTGTTGCCAGGATAAAACTGCTGCAGAACTGTAAAACATTAAATCTATTTTTTTTTTAAAGTCTTTTTTTTTTTATCATCTTAGAAAAAGTGAAACACGGAAATCTCTCTCTTGTAAACAATTCATATCTGATAGATTGAAACCACTTTGGGTAATGCACATCTGCAGTGAAAAAAAATCCCTTAAGAGGAATGTAAGAATTAAACACATCTCATGAAAGGTTAGGAGCACAGTCTTGTATTTTTACAGATTGTGGGTGGCTTGCCAGAGACTTATATTAATCACCCTGTACAGTATATTAAAATCTGCTTCATTTCTGGCAACTGGTCTATACTCCATTGTGTCTTCATATTGTCATACCTTAGGTGTAGTGTAAAAGGAGTTCTATTTATGAAGGTTAAGCCCATGTTAGTAGTGTAGATCCTGCACATATGAAACCCAGGGCCTACTAAACAGGTGGATTGAAAAGTGTTGATGTTGCCCATAGCAACCAATCAGATTTAAGTTCTCAGTTTTATTTTACATACTGGGAAATGAGAGCTTGAATCTAATTGGTTGCCATGGGAAATATCTCCACTTTTCCAATCCTGCAGTTAAGTAAATTTAGGCCAAGGTCTTAGTTCTACTTTATGGATTCACAGCAAACAGATGGATGTGCATTATGTGATAACAAGAGATAATCTGGATATTGTTGGTATCATTAGATCATGGTTCAATGAAAAGCATGTCTGGGACCTATTTATACTATTATATAACTTATTTATGAATTATAGAGTAGGAAAAATTGTAGGAATGGTATCTGAATACAAAAAAATTGAGGGAAGAATATGAAAAATGAATACTGGTGTAGTACTGGAGGAAAAACACTGGGTTGATATATAGACTTTCAAGATAAGATGACATGCATTACAGTGGACCAGATCCAGTCTACGTGCTACTGAACTGCATTTCTCTCTGCAATTCAACTTAAGTCTCAATCGAGTACAATGCTCTATTGCAAAGTATTGCCAAAATGGCATATAAAGGGGAGGTAATAATTATGGCAGACTTGAATATATCTAATCAACTGGACTGAGTCTTCTGCAATTTCCATTAAACTGGGGACGCTTACTGAACACACAATGACCCAACCTATTGCTATTTTTCCTGTGGGAAAATATATTCTGAGTTGCCTTGTGTTACATATGGAATAGCCTGACAACTCTCTTCTATGAAATGACGATGTTCAAAGCACCAAGATTGTATTTCCTACCCAGTGTTACTTGTGCGTACTGAATAATGAATGAGACATGTCAAATTGAAATGTAATTACAAGTATGTAATGAGCCTTGAGCCAATGTATCGATTAGTGTACATTAACAAGGCCAGACCACCATAATAATTATAAACACAGTATTGTCTGGTCTTTTCTGTGCAAGTCTGGGAACAATGTGGTTCAGACATGAAGAATCTGACCCCATTGACAGAACAAGCTTTTAATTGACTCCTTCACAGGGTCTATAGTTCTCGGACCCATCCTGCGAGATGGAATGAGTGGTGGGTGTACATTGTGACTAGCATTAATAGTCATTGTGAATCGGCTGGAAGGAGAGTTTATTTCTGAGCTCTGGCTATGACACCTCATCACCCATACACAGTAATGGATTTCTGCTGTTTATTGATGCACATGTAAACATTTATATCCTATAAAGATGACTGCATATATATTATCTATTTAGCTACTCCTACTGTAATGATCAATCAGCTATAGATCATAGTTTAAGCTCCCTCTCTAGCAAGAGGGGGGAGAATTTGGGCAGGGTTTGGGGCTGCATGGATGGCCCAGCAGTAGCACTGATGCCTCACAGCACTAAAGTTTTAAGTTCAAATCCCCAGGCAGGAGTGTGGAGATTGTATGTTCTCCTGTGTCTGGGTGGGTTTCCTCCGGTTGCTCCAGTCCTGCTCCATGCTGGTAGGTTAATTGGTAGATGCCTAAATTGCCTCTAGTCTATGTGTCATTTCACCTATGTATCAATCTTTTCTAGAGTGTAAGCCTGCGGGCAGGGCCCCTTCACTACCAATTCTCTCTGATACAAAGTGTAAAGCGCTATGTAATATGATGGCACTATATAAAAACCTGGTAATGAATAAATAATACATACATTTAGGCAGAGCAAGGAAAGGCTTATTTGTCCTGTTTTCACCCTGGTACAGGGTTTTGGCATTGTACTGTAGTATCTTGTACACACTATGATAGAATAGATAGATACAGTTGTGCTCATAACTGTTTACCCTAGAAGAATTTGTGATTTTCTGGCCACTTGTCAGAGAATATGAATGATAACTTACAAACTTTTCTTTCACTCACACAAGTTGACACAAACAGGTTGGAATGGCTAGTAAAGGTAACCATCCTCACCTGTGATGTCTTTGCTTGTAATCAGTGTGTGTATAAAAGGTCAGCGAGTTTCTGCATCTTTCATCCAGTGCTGCACTGACGTGTCTGGATTCTGAGTCACGGGGAAAGCAAAAGAATTGTCAAAGGATCTGCAGAAAAAAGGTAATTGACCTGTATAAAACAGGAAAGGGATATAAAAAGATATCCAAGCAATTGAGAATGCCAATCAGCAGTGTAAAAACTCTAATTAAAAAGTGGGAAATGAGGGATTCTGTGGAAACCAAATCAAGGTCAGGTAGACCAACAAAAGTTTCAACCACAACTGCCAGGAAAATTGTTTGGGATGCAAAGAATAGATAGATATGAGATAGATAGATATGAGATAGATAGATAGATAGATAGATAGATACATACATACATACATACATACATACATACATACATACATACATAAATATTAGATAGATAGATAGATAGATAGATAGATAGATAGATAGATAGATGTACACCCTGTGGTCCCATTCAATGCACAACTCCAACTCAAGTTCCAATGGTACACAAGCAATAAATCCAGCCCCAAGGTTTTCACATCTTAGTAATAAATAATTTACTGCTATAAACCTGCAACTGTCAACAATATGAACTGTAAATAACAAAGTTGTTGAGTCACAAAGTGTTGCTTATTCACAAATGTAAGTTTAATGTAATGTTAGATAATAACAACTAGTAATCCATGTGCGTCATGACTTATCTGGCAAGCATAGCTTATAAAAGAAACTTGCTGTTGAGTTGTCCCAATTTCCCGAGATACAATTACTAGTGGGGACTGTGAGGTATAATAGCATCAGTGATCAAAGTGGAGTCATATGTGTTTGTACTGCTGCTTCCTTTACTCTCAAGTATTAATATGTAAGTACAGAATACAGATTACCCAGTCATGGGACCAGTTCCAGGCCTGATCGCTCCTGACATTGTTGTTAATTTGGGAACTTCCGACACTTCTTGTAGAGAGAGAGGTGCAACTCACATGTGGAAGGGGTGTAATTTGACATAAATTATTCTTATTACCACCCAATCCCACCCAAGGTACGATCCCTCTATTGGAATTACATACAAGTGATAGCAGCGATTTCTCAAGCGCACATTTCCTAGTACCTAATAATGCTTCAGTAATGATGACAAGCATATAAATTGCCATGTGCGCTTTCATTTGCAAATAATGATTTCTACATGCATAACTCAGATATTCTGTGCCCTATTTGTTAAGTATTGTTGTGTCTTATTGTGACATTCAATGTCTCATGATCTGTTTCATTTTATTACCATCTACATATTACCAGTATAAAAATGGTTGCCAAACTAGCGTTGTCTTTTATTCCTTTTGTCTTTCATTGTGAATCAATGCTTTCCCTAGTAGACAAATGCTCCCCTCACCCTCGCAGTAATCCGTTACTGTCTTTTTTTGGTCATAGAGAATTAATTATTCTAATAACAATGGCCATTAACATTCAGTAATCAGTGGCTCTCAAAGAATTCTGGGATTGTGGCATTCTGGCTTACTACAAATTCCTTTCTAGTGATGACATTGAATGTTAACATAGAGATCCTTATTATAATACCTCTCCCCGAGTGTATTCTGTACATTGGTAAAAGTGAATAAAAGTAAAGTATACTACTTTATAACCTCATTATTCTCTTATATGATGAAAACCTCACATTGTACAAATTGTCACATAGTTCACTAATAGACCTGATCCAGACATATAAAGAGCACACTCTGCATTTAGTCACACTGCATTTAGAAATAAAAACAACACAAATAACGTTGGTTTTTTTTCATTGTGTATTTTAGCGATCCAGGTGTAAGCATAAACGTGGTGCTGAATCTATATGCAAGTGATTACAGACTCATAACATCACAATGTTGATAACATCACTTCCCAGCAGGGAGACTTTGTTACAATGGATATGTTTGTTTTCCTTCCTCTGAGCATTTTGTTTGCAAGTTTACTAAAAATAAAATATAGTAAACAATGAACATTACTATTAAATAAAATGAATTCAACTTTGATTTAATAACAGACTTCATTGAGCTACCCATGTTATCAGCACAATGCATATGCATGTATTTACATTGCGTTAGCAAGGTTAGGTGTTACTCTAGCTGCATAGGCTGTGGGCATGTATACTAATGTTTGGCTCGGAATTAAGCTGATAGGAAAGTGAAGCAATTTAATCATCTTTTGTTGTAACCTCTATCTTCTTGTTTCTTGATTGTTTGGAAAGTTTGCTGTGAATATTAGCTGTAATAGAAAATATACAGATTCTGCAGTCTTATCTATAGCTTGACATTTGCATTTGCATTTAGTTTTTTTTATAGTATATGAAAATGTGTGAATTCATTTTTTTATATTTATGTATTTTTTTTTTCTATAAATCATTTAAATGATTTAAACTTTAATAAGAAATAACTGGATCCATATCTCCCATTTTCCGGCCCATCCACTGACATTTGAACATGTGACCACAAGGATTGTGGCTGATTCAGAATGCAAACTGATTCTTTATAATCTTGGTGCACTATATGAAATTTACAACATTTCCCTGAATAGTCATTCCCCTATCTGTCTAATTGCAGACCTGTATTTTGTGACATTCCCATCCACCTCTCCATGGAATTCACTTGAATTAATTACTACATTTCTCTTGTGTGAATGAAATGAGAGTATCCTTGAACAGAAGCCATTGTTGAACTTGAGAATATGCTCAAAGGGGTATATTTACTAAGCGGTGAGATTGCAGTGAGACTGAAATGTGGGGATGTTGCCCATAGCAACCAATTAGATTCAAGCTCCCAGTTTCATTTTACACACTGGAGAATGTGAACTCAACATCCCCACTTTTCAATCTCACCACTTAGTAAATATACCCCAAAGAGTATGTTTATATTATGTTTTTATATATATATATATATATATATATATATATATATATATATATATATATATATATATATATATATATACCATGAAAAGAAATGTGGGTGACTAGTATAGTAGTAAATAGCAAAATGCCCAATTCGACAAGCGAATCAATTCCCTTTGTCGATTTGAACAACTCAACCTTTAGTAAATATCCCCCTGGGCCTAAATTTACTATGCAGGGAGATTGCAGGGAAAATGAAAAGTAGGGATGTTGCCCATAGCAACTAATTAGATTCAAGCCTCATCTTACATGCTGGAAAATGAAAGCTTGAATCTGATTGGTGCTTATGGGCTACATCCTGAATTTTAAATCTCCCTGCAATCTCCCTGTTTAGTATATTTAGGCTCTGGTTTAATGTTTAAAATCAAGCTGTCTTCAGTTTGGTTAATATTAATAATAAGGATTCTGTTCATAATTTTTGGTGTTGGATCCTTGCTATATGACAAAGTCTCTATTGATAAAGTCCCTATTGCATTCTCCCTATTGCATTGTAAATAGACCCATATATTCTATGATTTACAAGGATACAACAGTAATAACATATGGAAATCTACCTGCCATAGCAGTATTTGTAAGGGATTTATAATGTATCATAAAGACCAGTATTCTCTAGTTTTGCTGGTCTACAAGTGCGCTTATCAGTGTCTATTGCAACTAGGGCCAGCTTGACTTGAATAATGTTAGCTACCATGAAATATATAATCTTATGACCCTTGTACTCCTTTCAGTATTCCAGCATAGTGTTCAAGTGGGATGTATGGTAGTTTCCTATTATTGTACTTTACCGTCATAAAGGACTTTTACCAATTCTATCCAATTTTCTTTACAACAGTTCTCTTGTACAATGAATTTCCCACAACTTCTGAGATACAGAACATTGTGTATTTTGTTGATGGACATTTAGTATGGACATTTAGAAGTGGGGGTATGGGCATTTAGAAGTGGAGGTATGGGCATTTAGAAGTGGAGGTATGGACATTTAGAAGTGGTGGTATGGATATTTAGAAGTGGTGGTATGGACATTTAGAAGTGGTGGTATGGACATTTAGAAGTGGTGGTATGGACATTTAGAAGTGGAGGTATGGACATTTAGAAGTGGAGGTATGGACATTTAGAAGTGGTGGCCATACACTATAAGATAAATAGTTCCAATCGAAAGATTTTTCAAGAGTGGGTAAAACTGTTGAATTGCAGGGGGGATAAAAAGAATGTTGGTGTTTGCGTGCAGGAAGAATACTTTATTTTTGCATTATGCACAGAGATACTGACCAGCGTTACTGTTACACTGTTATTAGATCTGGGCTGGAAACATCATCTCTCAAATACTGATTGCATGGTTTTGCTCAAACTTGAATAAATCATGAGTTCCTAAAGATCTGATATGGCCCCTTGTTCCTGGATTTAGATTGTATGCATAGGGACTACATTTGCTTCTTTACAGTCTTCTGAGAGGTTAAATAATTCTAACTGCAATTTTGAGAAGTCTGTTAAGATATGGCCACCAGCTGACATTCTCTAGTATATAATAGAAAAGTAGGATCTAGAATCTGTTTAGCTGTTATGGGCAACATCTTTCATTTTACCGCAGCTTAGTAAATCTAGCCCCTATCACTGTGAGAAGAGTCACATTCTCAATTTTATGCTTATTATACAATTAAAAAAAAAAAATAATAATTATTCCTTTCTATACCCTAAAAATAGATGCCTCACAAATGCCACAAAGTGCCAAGGTTGTTAGTTCGATTCTCAGGCAGGACCGTATTTGTATGGAGTTTGTATGTTCTCTCCTTGATTTATACAAAATTAGCCCTCCTAAAGTTTACCGCCTTTTGTATTTGTGTGACATGATAGTACAGTATACTAAACCAAACTGACTGATTATCACTGGATCCTAGATCATTGGCATCTGTTATTTACCATCTCTGTTCTCCCTAATAATCTTCTATTTCATATTTTGTATCTTAAGGCCAGATATGAGGTCTGATTTTCATCTGTTTTATGAATCAAGATCGCATTAAACAGTTTGAAACAAACAAAATAAAGTAATTATACAACAGACTGTTACCATCTTTGCAGTTATGCTGGAGATTTATAGTGGAGGAATTGTATGCTATCAACTTGTTACCCATTATGGAGTCAGGTAAAGTACCAATGACCAATCACATTCCATATACATCACCCACATGCCTCCCTCTATACTGCTAATTTTCATCTAAAATGGTTACTTTATAAATAGGGCTTGGAGATGTGTTTGTTATCTTTTATTGGCCCTACATTTATGGTAGGTAAACTCCAGGTGCTGGGTTGGCATTAATAACAAGGATGAAGTGTTCTTGCTAGTAAAACCAGCAGCACCTATGTAGATAATTTGTAAATGTAGATCATTTAAGTGATTACTTTATTCAGAGCTAGTTAATTAAAAAGATTAGTTCAAAAGATTAGTTCACCTAGTTCAATTTGCTCTTCTAGTTCATTCTGCACTTCTAGTTCATTGAACTGCTCAGGAGTGTGAGCTCAGCAGCGCCACCTCTGGTGATTTAGAAGTATAGCCTTATGATTACTTAACATGCACGTGACAGATTGTGCAGGAGAGGCTGCTGACTCTTCATTTCTCCCCATTCACGTCAGTTCAAAATGAACTAATCTTTGCCAGATCTGTGAACTAAATGATCTAGTTCACTTAAAAGATTAGTTCACTTCCACTAGAGTGGACCGTCTGCCATTTATTAGAAAAGGTGTACTATAGAATATACAGTTTCAGAATCTCTTTCAACCAATAACATTTATGAAGAACCTGAACATTAATCATAAGTGGTTAAGATGTCTCTACTGTCACTGTAAAATAAACACCAGCATGCACACTCCCATACACATACTTTAACACATATACACAGGGCTGGCCCTAACCAATGTGGTGCCCTAGGCAAGATTGTGCTGAGGCTCCCTAGCAAACCACTAAGACCAATTCAGTTGCCAACCTTAATTATGCAACTGCAAATATATATAATATAAGTTATTACATAAAGACTTTAATCAAGAAAGAAATGTTCTCATCCATGTCTGCCTCTATAGGTCCTCTTCATTCTGGCTACAAATGTTAGAATTGGTCTGTCTAGATTCTGTGTTGCCCCCTTGCCCAGATGCTGCCCTACGCAACTTGCCAAATCTGCCTATGCCTAGGGGCGGCACTGCATACACAGAGCACCCGCAAAGGACCAGAGTCCCAAGCACAGTAGCTCCAAGTGCAGTGGTAGCTGAGATGTGATGCTGGATCTCCATTGGTCCTGCTTTCCCTGTGTGCCAGAAGACCCTTACCTTCATTCTTCATTGAAAGAATGTCTGGATAGGGCAAATGCGCTTAACACGCCCTCACTTAATTTATAGTGCTCCCAGTCTGGAACACTCTGGACCTTCCAGATCTATTACTGGGTGTGCTGTGAGTGTGCATTTGCAAAATGCTGGCGTTCTGCAATCCTAACGATAGAGAAATG
The DNA here is from genome assembly GCA_016617825.1 of Platyplectrum ornatum. Classification (NCBI taxonomy): domain Eukaryota; kingdom Metazoa; phylum Chordata; class Amphibia; order Anura; family Limnodynastidae; genus Platyplectrum; species Platyplectrum ornatum. The sequence continues at coordinate 36,755 of JABWIB010002605.1, read as the reverse complement.
CCTTTGGACTAGATGCAGGTACCTGAATACTAGGCGATCTGTTTATGCACTGCCCCTGTCCAATAAAAACGTTTCATTGATAGGGTTACTAAGCATGGGTGGGACTTCATGACATTAAAGCCCACCCCTCCTTAGTAATGATTGGAGCTTGAGGCAATGCTTTAAATCACTGCCTCAAGATCCAGTCTGGGAGATTTTCCTGTTCTCCAAGGATTCCAGGAACAATGTCCGTGAATCGAGAGTCAACAACAATGGTGTGGAAATGAAGAAAATGGCATTGATAATACCCACTCATATCTCTTTATCATGGGGCCATAACGTCCACTGTTAATGTTGGAATTGGAACAATTTATTGCATAGTGTATGGCCAGCTTAACTACATATTTTATACATTTCAGGAGGTAAAAAACAATAACAAATATGTCTGGGGTCAAAAAGTTCATACATTTGAATAACTATAAATAACTATAAATTAACATCAAATGAGAAAAATATATTTAAATACCTATAGGTCAAACAGAAAACATCTACTGGTCCAAAACTTCCACTTCATATATAGAGGGTATTATTTACGTTATTCATTCTCAATTTGTTTATACACAGTTCAGTCACTGTTATTGAATATATCTGTATTTCTCTTGTTCTATCGCTTCTCCTTTAAAAGAAATACGTATTTTCCTATAAATAGATAGTAAAATATGGCTGCATTGGTAGTGTGCAGGGAACATGACACATTTGCATATTGTTTTGCTTAAGCTATGGCTCATATGAACAAGATGAAAATAAGTTGACACAATATTTCTGCAATAATAACTACAGATATCTGTTTTGTAATATGCATTTCTCTCATACAAATGAAGAACATCATATCACCCAGATGATTTGTACACAGAATAAATACTAACAATATGTAAGAGAATCGTGTTAGAGATATTATAATAATATTTGATTCTCTTGCCACATTTGGCCATTAATAGTGTCTGGCATAATTGATATTATAATGGGTAAGCTAAGGCTGATTTCTGGCTGCAGGGCTGGATTAACAACTGAGATAATGGGAATACAGCCCCAGGCCTCCATTTTCAAAAGGCCCATAGCACTGAGCTAATGATATCAGTGTGATGAAGATGGCACATTGTGATAAAGTGATCTGCCCACCACACTCAACAGTGGTCACACCCAGGGCTGGTGCTACCATTAGGAAACTCCAGGCAGCCACTTAGGGCACCAGGCTTAAAAGGGCACCACAAAGGATCACACACTCCATCTGCCCACAGCTTAAAGTGTGCACATTACACAGTTTACGTAGTACTCATGCGCACTCTATTCTGAGGGCACATTTCTGAAATCAGACTGAAAATCGTTAATACCTAATTATCCAGCCAGACTTTTCATATTATTATTGTTTCATTTAATTTGTCATTTATTTATTTTTACTATTTTTACATATCCATCATCATTCTGTTCGCATTTGTTATCAGCTTTCAATTCTGACTGTGTTTAAACACTACTGTGCGCCATTTAGAATTTACTTTGTTTTCATTGTTGCAAACCAAATAAACCCCTTTATGCCTGCAGATGTAGTTTACCAGATTAAATATTGCGAAAGGACCATTTCAGGAAAGGATACAGTGACAAAGAAACAATGATGATATTAAGCAACACATAGAAGTCACTGAAGAGCCCTCTCCTCCACCATCATCTTCCCGCTCCTCCCTCCCCACTCCCAGGCTCCACACGATTTCCTCTGATGGGAAAGTTTCCCTGCGCCACTGTCATGTGTCCTGGTGACCAACCAACACCAACAATGTTTAAAAAAAAAAAAAATCCTCTGAATCACGGGCCCACCTAGCGGCCGGGTCCCATAACAGTTGCACCCCCTGCACCCATAATAGTTACACCACTGGCTCCATCCCTTCACTGAAGCTTAACCCTAACCTTCCCCTTATCCAATCCTTTTTACATGCCTATGCCAGCACTGTTACCCGAATGGTGGTGCTCTATTTATGCAGGATAATTTGCCGCAAAATTGAGCCATGGGAGCTACTAACGTCTTGCCAGATAACGCAGGACATTGCTAGACACCTTGTGGAGTCCGTCCATTGATGCGTCAGAGCTATTTACGTAGCACAAGGGTACAGGCACAATATTAAGCAGCTGGTTTTAATGTTTTATCTGGTGTATAGGTAAATCTGTAACCTGGGCTAGTGGAGACCAACTAATATTATTTAAAGGTGGATTAAATGTCTTTCTTACAAGATATGATATCTGTGGCTGTAATTACTGAAGGGCATTGTGAGAGTAATTAATCCAGGGAATTTATTTAAATCAATTCTGGTCTGGGAAGGATTGTTCCCACTGGGACTTTGTCTTTGCCTTCTTCCATCAACACAATTACAAAGTACAGTATGAAATGTTGGACAGAACAAAGACTTATACCATTCCATATTATTTATATGTATCTTTATGTCGGCACCTTTATGCCCGAAATGAATGAAAAACAGGGCAGTATGTGACATTTGCTTTCTATCTCTTGCTGTCATATGTTGGCTTCTCCATGAAGGTAAATTAAAAAGTAAATTACAATAATCCACATTTAAAATACAATCAGGAAACTTTTGAGTCTTTGCATTTATTTTCTCGCTCACATATCAGCGAGTGCTATCACAATAGGAGTAAATGTTCTGTCTGCCAGGCTTTGCCTTATCTCTGCCAGAGAGGTAGCGAACAGTGAACAGTGTTACTTACATACAGGAGCCAAGTATCCAAATGGAATTTGTAGCACAACATTGAACTGTGGAAGATTTGAATAGATGTTTATTCTGCATGTGTCTATGTAAATGTGTCAATGGGCCAAATTCAGACTTTAGGCACTATTCACTTACTCACAACTTACTCAAGAGTGGGTAAAACCATGCTGAATTGCAGAGGAGGTAAAATGAATGTCAGTGTGTGCATGCAGGTAGAATACTTTATTATTGCATTTTGCACACAGATACTGACCAGTGTTACTGTTACACTGTTATTAGATAGAAAACATCATCTCTCACGTGTAATACTGATGGAAATTAATGAAATTTACCTATCCTGCAATTCAACATGGTTTTGCCCATGAGAGTATACGTCATGAGTTTAAATCTGTACCTGGTCCATTGTTATTAGACTTGGGGTAGGAAACTCTGCCCCTGTCACGCCACGCCCCTTTCCCTTAGCGGGATAAACTGGGGGGCGGGAGGGACAGAGGGACAGTCCCCCAAAAGTTGGACTATCCCCCTGAAAGCGAGACAGTTGGGACGTAAAGGCTTTCATTCTTGATAGAGCATTATCCATCAGTGGGGGAAGGGGAAGTACACATGGTGGGAGAGGGGCATTAGGCAAATACACAGTTCACACCGCCCTTACCAAAATGTTATAGTAAGTCTAAGGGGTATATTTACTAAGCAGTGAGATTGAAAAGTTGGGATGTTGCCCATAGCAACCAATCAGATTTGAGTTCACATTCTCCAGAGTGTAAAATGAAACTGAGAGCTTGAATCTGATTGGTTGCATGGGCAACTTCCCCACTTTCCAATCTCACTGCAATCTCCCCGTTTAGTAAATATACCCCCTAAGTGGTTTATTATACATTGTGGCTCTACTCTGTTTTTGCTGTACCTGTATAACTTCTTTATAGCTGCTCAGTAACTTTCAACAAATAAAGAGATTTGAAAAAAAAGTTACCATAAGGGTGAAGCTTTGGAATAGCGGAGAGAGCGTTCTCCCCTTATACACATGGAAATCTGCATTCTGCTTCTTTCAGGATTCGTATTGCACCATATTGAGTTCCAAAAGCAGAATTTATGACAATATGTGTATCCTTGTACACACTGAACAACCCTTGTGGCTCCTTATAAAAAAAACATTATTATTATTATTATCATTAACATTCTGTATTACTTCGGTGTTGCAGTAACATACAAAGCATTACATTTATGCTACATAAATATATCCTTAAATACATCCTATTTTTCATACCACGTCATATATGGTTTCATATTCTGTGCACTATATGCATAGCGCTGTGCTGTACATTGTGTACAAACCTAGTTTACCTGCTATAAATTGTGTCAATCTTTATGCGTCTCGTCCTGAGAGAAGAGTAACAAAGTTAAAACCATGAGGTGGGTCATTGATTTATTTGGAAATACTTTGCTTTGTATTGTTGCACACAATTACTGAATAGATTTCATTTTGAAATGTAGTTTAGAGCAGGAAATTTCAGGTTTCAAAACTGCTTCCAGTGATATTAAATCACCGCTAACAAGTAACCCTCCCCCTACATGGATGGGACGCAATTTTCAGACATCCCAGATTGGGTGGGGTTTAATTATGTTTTTTAGGTGAAAACTCACTCCTATGCAAATCCTATAAGAGCGGTAGACGGAAATATAATTGATGGGATCCAGACATACTATTGAACTTATGAGTGGGCAAAACCATTTTGAATTGCAGGGGAGTACAATTTCCTTAGTTGCAAACAGTATTAGAGTTGAGAGAAGAGGATTCCTAGCCCTAATAACTGTGTAACAGTAACGCTGGTCAATATTTGTGTACAATAAGTATTCTCCCTACATGCAGACACTAACATTAATTTTATGTCTCCTGACATGCAACATGGTTTTGCCCACTTGCTCGTACGTTCAATAGTACGTAAGTCTGGATCTTAGTTTAGTTTGCAAATTCCCCCTCCCCTCCAAAATATTTAATGGTTTTTCCCATGTCTGGTTATGGTCCTAATTGATTGGCCGTATATTGGCAAAAATGATGTAGCCAATGATGTAGCTTGTTCTACATTCAATATGTGTGTGTGCGCAGTATAAGTCTGAGTATTTCATTTCGTATCAAGGACAATATTATACTGAGGTTTTATACCATAAAGTGCCTTCTGCCGTGGCCCATCACCATATGCCGCTGTCTGCATTGAGAACATGGAAGCCTCAGTTACTTAGCACTCTATACATAGCTTTAGCCTTGTGGCTGTGCTGTGACCTGACTCTCATGGTATTGCTTATATTCCTTGTCTTACATAAAGAGTTAAACCTCTCGGAATCGGAAACAATGATTGCATTTTCTGGGAGTAGAGGAGTTAACTTGACTCCTATGTGTATGGCAGTGTTCCTCAGTGGAAGATTACAATCTCTCTCACAACACTGCTGGGGGAGGGGAGATTGCTCACTGAATTATTCATAAGATGCTTGAATTTTGCATTTAAATCTCGTATCCTCTTGATCTCAATACTATATATGCAAATCCTCTCTACAAGTCAGATTCACTATAGCCCAGTATTAAAGAGGAATCGAGCACAGAGACCCACACTGCGGTTTAAATGGCAAAGTCACAGCCTTCATATTTCTGAGAACCACCAGTGTACTGATTCTGACTTTTCAAGATTATGTATATTTAGATTGTAAGCTTCTTAGGACAGTCATCTATTTCCAAAGTTCCAAAAATCCCATTTTATCACTGGATTGTCGGAGACAATTCTGCAGGAACCCAGCTGCCTGTGTGTTTAATTGCTATTAGGATGTTTAAAGTCGGTTGTATATTATATTTAGACTGGAAGATCTTATAGATAGTGTGAAGCCATTACTTTCTGCATGTCAGTGCCCATACATTGGAATGACAAATGGTTTTCAATCTGGATACATTTTATCTTTAAAAACTCTTTAGTTTCTATTTTCATCTTAACCGAATATGAATAATGTGACTGCAGGACATGTGGATATTGCATTATAAGTACACCTGGACAGCTGACAGTTTTGTTAACATTTACTCTACTAATTGAAATCAAACAAATCACTTAAAAGAGCAAAAAACAAACACTATGAGGCTGATCCTGCGGTCATCATGGCAGTGCATGTGTCATACAATGCTGAGCATGCTGCATGCGATCCAAATGATACAGTACCTCTGGATGTGTATGAATGGAGCGTACAGGGAAAATCAGACAAGCCAAGTGCAGCCATGTGACCTAATATATATGTGCAGTGGGTATGTATGATAACATAGCAAATATGTATTTATACACGAGGTATGGATTATAGGTCTCAGAGGCAAAACTAGCGGGCCAGGTGCAGGAGTATGGGACCCCCAACACACGTTTTCACAGTGATAGTGTAGAGAGGGGTTGTGGGTGAAGATAAGAAGAGGAAGGTAATGGGGATAGAATAGGATTGGTCAGTGGTACATGACCAGTGGTACATGTGCTGGGCCTGAATCAGTCGAGATTGTGTGTGTGTAGTCGGAAATGGCACATGCCTACCACTGGATTGCTTCTTTAATATCCATATTACAGTTTTAACCAGACCTGTTACAATGCAAAAAGTGCAATATGAATTGCCCCGGTGGATGCCCTTGCCCCTGCACTGGAAGCAAAGATTGACAAATGCTGAGCACTTTGTATATGTACATTGCTGTATTTATAAACATTGTCAGCACTCATTCATGGAGTACTAAGCGCTGTTTTAAGCTGTCAATCTCTGACATCTTCCTTATTGCAGTCAAACCCGCTCAGCCCGCCCTTGCAGAATTGCTCCGCCCCATACTGCCCATGCAGACTAGAGACCCACCTCCTCGGGGTCTGAGCCTGTCATGTTTCACTTCTGGCTGAATCACCTGCTATCATGTTTCTCTATCTCTACTCACTATCCTTGGTATTAAACATTGGGGTGATTTAGAAATGGGGAATCTCTGTCCCTTTACTACACCAACTAGTTTTAGGCTGATGATGATCATTAGTATTGATAGGCTCAGTGTATACTGGACTACAGATGAGCCATGTCATTTGACAGGATCAAAACTAAGAATTTGCAATCTAGAAAATGTGAAATGCCCTTCTGTATACATGAATATTGAAGCAATCTATCTAACTTCATGTTCATAGAGGAGCAATGGGAAACAAGTCACTATAGAACAATACATGCCCTTGAGGCCACCTAGCTTCTTCTTATAGTTTGTAACAGGGACAGACTGAGCATAGGACGTACAGAGAATGTTCCCAGTCTCCCTATAGAATGAATTGAAGATTTTTACAATTGTGGGTGGTTCAGAGAATGGAGGTCACTGTATGTTCTCTGTATTGTGTGGCAGTCACTGGGATGCTCTTTGTGTTGAGTGGCAGTCACTTGGATGCTCTCTATATTAGGTGGCATGTACAAGGAAGCTTTCTGTATGCGGTGATTGCATTGTATAGAGGTCACTACACAGTGTGTAGATTATGACTGTTATAGATAACACGCTTTTTGTATGTAACTGGTAATGCATATCCACACTGACATTATATATTTGCATGGTCCTTGTTAGGGTTCTTTATTCTGTGCTAATCCTGTCTATAGCTCATGATTGCCAACATCAGGGAGATTGTGACAGCACTATCAAGACTGTGTAAAAGGAGTGTGGCCTGTACTGCAAAGGTGTGTGTCCTGTGATTAGCTCCAAGCAATGGCTTGATTTGCACTGCCAGGCAGCATGAGTATTTATAGGTTTTTTAAATTGTGAATAAATACCTTTTATTATTTATTGTGAAGACTGTGTATTGGAGATCCACTGACTGGGGCGGGGGATAGCGGCAGAAAATGTGCCGGCATGCCATATTGACAATTATTGACCCACTTCGAGCCATGGATTATATAATATATATCTTGCTCCATGTTCCCCTTCACTGCCGTCTCGGCTATTGACCATGGGTTGCCTGGGAGACGGGTGACGCGCCGCGCTTGCGCAGTATCCGGACCGGCTCGTCCACGTGGTGACGCGCTGAGCCGGGTGGGGCGCATAGTGATGACGCGATCCCCGTCCCCGGCGTGCACACATGGAGCGACTGCTGGAGACCGCGGCTGATAGCGAACAGGTGCAAGTATTTCACTATTATACATGGTGGTGCTTATAAGTAAGTTTGTCTTTGTATTTCAGTCACTGTGCACGATAACACCTATATGCCCTGATGACGGTGCTTACATGCTCCAGCACCGAAACAGNTGTCGGCTGAGACGTGAGGCTGATGCCCACTTGGATGGGACCCTCCATTTGAAGTTGACCCTGATCCATGTGAAGTATATTGCGAATTCAAGGACTTATGCCACTATCTGGAGCGCTTATTAGTCTTACTTTAGATTTATACATGGCAATATAGGGTCTTTCAGTATTGCGTGTTTTGCACAGATGTATTGCTGCTAGTTCATTGTTTATTGTTTGGTGTTATGTCTTGTATCATTTGCTTTTTGCTTGTTTTGTGTTTTTATGATGCTATTTCAGTGGTGTTTGTGGGGTTAATAAACTGTATATTATTTGGCATCTAGACCTGTGGTTTTTTGATGTGCGGACTACCGCTACTAAGGTAGTGCATTTTTACTGTCTAATTGCTTACCAGTCCAGCACTCATATAGCTTCTATTTTGTGAATTATTGGTGTGTGCGCATCCAACTCGCCCCTTTGTGGGTGGTAGTATTTTGTGTATATATATAGATAGATATAAATTTTGTCAATTTATATATGTACAGTGTAAATAATTTTTACATAGATTTTTTTTACATTGTGTGTGTATATATATATAAAAGAATAAAAACACATTTCCAGCTGTAGGTAATAGTCTGCTTAAATCCTTTACAACGATGGTTGATATTTTGTATTCTTGCTAGAATGTGTGGGCTGTACAATACGCAGGCTATGCGTGTTCTATGACTGTTGGTTTACCACAACATACAGATTATTTGATGGTTTTCCAGACCCCAATCTCCATGACGTCCCCCCTGTCTCGTCTGCAACACTGCCAATTTCCAGATTACAGTGAAGTTAAGCTCTATAAAGTGATATGATATATAGCACATGGCAGTGAATCAATGAAGTCTCAGCAGTCTAATTAAATCTATTATTAAATGGTCTCTATACAGACAGAGTAATCACCACTAGAACTGCAGTGTATGTGTGTATATAGAAATATTGTTATACATATAATATGACGTGAGTGGGTTTAAATCTGGCACATATGGACAGAAAGGACTAGATCCAGACTTACGTACTATTGAACTTACAAGCGTGGATTTATAAATGGGAAATACCAGGTTGAATTGCAGGGGAGACAAAATGAATGTCAGTGTGTGCATGCAGGAAGAATACTTTATTTTTGTATTTTGCACACAGATACTGACCAGCGTTACTGTTACACTGTTATTAGACTTGGGCTGGAAACATCGTCTCTCAACTTTATTATAGATTCCCACTAATGAAATGTAACTCCCCTGCAATTCAACATGGTTTTGGACTTTCATAACTTTATACTCGTAAGTTCAATATTACATAAGCAGCGTGCACTTGCCTGCCTATTTACAATTATCAGCCACTATTTGTCCAGCCCCCATCCAGTGACCAGTAATAAACTGACTTCTCTCGACTCTTCCATGTTCCCTTGGTAAACTAATTTGTTGTTTTTACCAGAACCAAATATAAATGGCGCACTCTCATCTGCCCAAAATATAATCCCCTTTTAGTTTATTACACATATTGTACGTAGAGTTTTACTGACTGCAGTCAGTTGGCGTCTGGATCTGTAATGCTAGCATTTATAAAATTCATGAACTTCAACAGTGACATGATTGATATCTTGTTAAACAGATAAAAAAGTTAAAATAGCAAAATATATTAGGGGACTGGCAAATTTTATATTTTAGAGAAAGAGATTAAGGGAAAGGGAGGGAGGAAAACCGGGAGATCCAACTTCAACATTAGTCTATATTGCCAGCGCAAACATATATTCATCTTCTAGTGTGACAGCCCCTAATCTGTATTGTAGAACAATTCACAGCCATGACTGACCTGGAATAAAGTTGTTGGCAATGTATCTGTCATTCTACTCTTGGCATTTAGACCAAAAATGACTGACAATTTCCTTAAGCACTACAACGAAGCTCTAAATCTCTGTTTAAAACAAGTAAGTGCACATGCAATGCCATTATACCAGTGTAGGGTTTGAGGGAAATGACTTGTGGCACTGCCTGTACAGCATACCCATGCACAACTGGATGTATTATTGTACCCACTGATACATAATTACACCAATACAGTATTCCAATGCAGTTACTTTTATACCTGTGACGTTCAATTCAGTATCAGACAGATGCCGTAAAATTCACAAATATATAGGCGGGTGAGGGGCAGCACAAATAAACACATTATGTTTAGATGTTGTTAATGTAAAGTGCAGACGTATTAGCGCTCTGTAACTCTGCACACATGGAGAATAATTTTATTCTGAGAAAGAAAATATGTAGCTTTCCTGAACGCAACAATGTAGGGTTTTTTTTCAAACAGAGAAAACAGGCGAATGTTTGTGTATAAGAGCGGCTCGCTGTTCCCATGTGTGTATAAGTGTGTGGCATTATCAAAAAATCTAAAGCACTATGTGGCCGCAGTATATAATTACTAAAGAGTACATGGCATAATTGCTTCTGTTATTCAAAGCTCAAATTTCCATACAATGCCATTTACACATGATGCTGTATGTGCTTTCTTTATACAAATATACTTTATATCCTTATATGTTTGTGATAGCTAGTCTTTAGAAACGGCTAAAAAAGATGTCTCTTCCGGGGTCATTGAATAGACAAAATGCCTTCTTGGCTTATGGGAAAAATGTGTTCAACATCATATACTGCAAAATGTGCATAGGCAAACACAGGGGGGTTTCTAGTTGCCCAGGAACCCCCCTTAATGTTGCTGTATTATATGTGGGTTGTATGAAACATTAAGAAGTTGCACACTGTATAAAGTAAATTAGTATTGTATGTTCCTTAACAGTATACGAATATATCCAATATGTACTGTGTATCTACTACAGATTCCTATATCATGGGGCTGGGAATGGTGCACTATATAAAGTATATATTAAGGGGTAAAGGTATATCACATATTGTAATATATGCAGGGTGTAATATATGCGAGGTGTATTAATGGTTTGAAGATATATATGTGTATATATATATATATATATATATATATATACCCAATATATAATTTATATAGTGCACCATCTTCACAACACCATACATGCTTTAGAAACCCCCCTTCCAA